>RPFO01000389.1:899803-979803 GCA_009746045.1 Mesostigma viride | reverse complement strand
GCAAAGCCGCTGGTTGAGCTTGCCAGAAGATCCGGCAGGCATGAGGTCCTAATGGTGGGAAACTCCGCAAGTTTGCAAGACCCTCGGAGACCTGCACAAGGGGCGATGATTGACTCATATCCCGTGGTGGTTAGGTTCAATTTGCGGTGGCGGGAAGACGTGGCACATTATGTTGGCTGGAAGAGGGATGTGTGGGTCGCAAACGACTATCATGATACATGCGGATGCATGACGTCGGAGTGCTGCACCCCTGAACAAGAAGACACGCTGTGGAATATCATCGGCAGTAACTGCTCACTCATATTTGGCAAGTCGCTTCCACCAGGGATGTCAAAACCAGCTCATAGCCATGTGCAATTTGCCGCCTTTGGCATCGCCCCCTATACCATTAACTACTGGCTGTGGGTGCAAGGAATGCAGCACCCAGAAATCCAAACGCTGATAAGTCCACTTTTGCACGCCCGCACAGGTATTCAGACAATTCTCCTCTCTGTGGCAGCTGGCATGAAAACAGCTATAACAGGATTCGATATCGGTAATGTTTTGCATCAGGATCTTTATCAAGTGATTGATGAAAGGGAGGGGAAACAAAAAGCGTATCGCCCTATTAAGAAGTTTAGAGGTGAAACACTCATCCTTAACGAGATGGTGAAGGCTGGATTGTTACATGTCTTGTCTTAGTCAAAGGGCATGTGGTCACCACTAATGCCATTGCTTTCACATCCACTCACAGTTGGGTTTTCAAATTCCTAGCTCAGGGAAATGAATGTGTAAGGCTGGATCTCCCTTCTTGCCATGACATTTGAAAACTGTTGTCTCAGCTAAAACTTGGTACTTTGTGGACTTGTTTTCTTACATGGAAAGAATTATGCGTTGTTTTTATGTGCAGCAAAATAATAATTTTGGAAAAAATAATGTTGGATGGAAAACATTCACCAAGTTTTTTCAATAATTTCTTGGGCAAAGCGGTGATACTTTAAACACATCATATCATATTGTTACGGCACGTAACAATCTGTAGTAGTTACGCCGTAAATGAAGATCTTATGTCGCAGTGGCCTCAGTTATTCCGTAACAGTCCGTGGTTATGACTGTGGGCTTTCCTACGCTTTCGGGCAGTTGGTACCTTTGGCCGGTGGTTACCCGGGCCTGTGACGTGGAAATTGTGTAGTGCTGCAGTTCGGTGCAGTTGCACCGCGCTGCGTACTTTATTAGTGGTCCTTATCCTTTGCGTAGATGTAGTGGACCAGCGCGGTTCCCACATGCGAGGGCCATGTCGGCCCGAGCATGTTTGGCCGTTGGTGGTCATTTATGCACTTTCTACCCCTCATGTTGGCACTCGGCGTGTGTTATGGATTGTAACACGTGTTAGCTTGGGTAATGGCTTGTTAGGTGTTTCCTTAGTAATATCCTGAATTGAATGGGTCACGGCATATCTGGTTTATGGCATATTATAGTTTTCTAGGCTGCCATGAACCGACGGGGGTTCCTGGATTGAGACGCGTTTTTTTCTCCATGCACAGCTGAAAAAACCTGCGCCGAGGTGCAGCGGTGCCGCGGCCTAAGGTAGTGATTACTGTCTGCAACACGCCCGGGGCCGGCTGCATCTACCTGTCGGCCACTTGTGACCCGTGGGCTACGCGAGTTCGAATGCGGATTTCCCGTTAGTTGTGGCTCCATCGCTCCAGTTTTCTAGGCTGCCATGAACCGACGGGGGTTCCTGGATTGAGACACGTTTTTTTCTCCATGCACAGCTGAAAAAACCTGCGCCGAGGTGCCACGGTGCCGCGGCCGCCCCGCGTTGGGGGGCTGCCGCCTCCCAAACCCCCCGCTTGGGGGGCGCACCCCCCAGACCCCCCGCGTCCGCGTCCCGCTCTCCACTGCGCGCTTCCCGTTCAGTTGTTTTACGCACCTCCCCCATGCGACTCCAAAAGATCCTAAGTCTAGCGTGGGTTACGCCTGAATAGACCCGGAATCTGCTATCCGCGAGGAATACGGGAATGTAGCCCAATTCTAGCTAGTGCGCGGAATTACTAGCTAGGCCCTGAATGCACAACTAGATAAATTATGGATGTACATGGAATGCACGAAGGGCGTTAGTGCAGCCCAGATGTGACCCCTGGCTCGGCAGACGAGTTTTACTCAAGCCGATTTCATTCCAAACCAAAGATGCGGAAGCCATTGCCACCTACAACATTTGTCCTAGGCTGTGCGACGCCAGTGGGCCAGCTGTGGGCCGGACCTCTAGCGCCGCAACCGGCTACGCAACATTATCTGTAGATTTACACATGGTATCCGCTAGTCTGGCACCTGGTACCTGGTAGTCCCAGGTACAGACCAGTAACACACCAAACCGAAAGCAAAGCCACGGGTACATGGGCTGACTGTGGGAATAACTCGGCCAAGTCTCAGAATCTAACATAATAACTATCGAAAGCCTCAAACAATATCAAAATGACTTTCGACTGGCCAAACTAATTTATTATAGGAATTGTTACGCCCAAACACGGGTTAAAGCCGTAACACTCCTCCCCCTCCCCGGGGGACGATGGCTATCGTCCAATCGCCCGGGGGCGCACCACAAACAACGCCACCACAAACATGGAAAATTCATAAAGAAAACCAAAACACAATCATACCAACGGGTTGCTGTGTACCGGCGAGAACCCATCATCATACATATATCATTCTTTTCGGGGGTTTCCTTATGTTGCATGCCAATCTCACCTCCGTAATTTATCATTCTCAATGAATAAATATTCATAATATTCATTGAGAATGATAAATTACGGAGGTGAGATTGGCATGCAATATAAGGAAAAACCCGAAAAGAAGAAGAACTCTGAAGAAATGAATAGTAATCTGACACAGACATCCAAGGATCATGCCAGCTGCGCAAGGTACAACTAACTACATCACAAAACTACGACACGCAGCAACATCGCTGCCGGCCCACCATGCAGGCCCGGGAGGGATCTAGACCGCATGGGTCGCGACAACGTCGGCCCGGGTGTGGCGGAATAACACATCAGCCACGGTGCGAGTGAGGGCGAGTGACAGGCGCTGCCGCCAATACGAGGACCACGTGCGGGCAGACCACGGGGCGGTCTGACCCTCGAGGTCAAGGCGGTCTTCACGGCGCTGGCAGCACTCGAGGAAAAACTCCGCTGTCTTGGGGCCCATGGCCCCGAACTCCTCAAGGACAAAGGGGATGACCGGGTGGGGCCCCACATTGCCGTAGGAGGCAAACTTGTCGTGCTCAGCCACAGCGGCAGCAGCGTCGGCATCCACAGCCGCCCGGAGGATGTGGCGACCGGAGAGCTGCCGAGCCACGGAGACATCGATGAGCAGGTGGCAACCCTGCCCGTCATAGTCAAGCACGGTAATGTCGGGGCGGTGGTTGGGTGAGTAGAGGGCGGCCCCATCCGCGTCCTCGCACTTGATGGTGGAGTGGGGAAAGACCGACCGAACCAAGGCACACACTGGTCACCCGGAGGAGAGCGGTATGGAGATAGAGGAACCGCCAGCCGACTAGTGCCCATCACCGACCTAAAGAGGTGGTTCATGAGCATCTGAAAAGAGGCAGGGCTGTTACACAAGCCCATGGCCGCCACGCGGAATTGGTAATGGCCAAAAGGCGTGGCAAAGGCTGTTTTATGGCAATCTTCGGGGGCGATCCGAAGTTGCCAAAAACCGTCTGCACAATCGAGCACCGTAAAGTACTTGGCGCCCTCCACCTTATTAAATATATCATCGATGCGGGGGAGGGGATACTTGGACTTCACGCTGATCTCATTGAGTTTGCGATAATCCGTAACCAGACGCCACTTCCCATTGGGTTTGGGCACCAGCAACACGCCCGCGCTGTAAGGGCTATTGCTGGGCTCAATCAAGCCGGCCTCCAACAAGCCGACCAAGATCTTCTTGAGCTCTGCCAACTCCACGGGCCCAATGCGAAAAATGGGTGAGGTGGTAGGTGGGTGCCCCTCCTGCAAATGAATGCGGTGGAGCACCGGTCTGCTGGCCGGGGGAAACGTAGGTGTTTTCTCCTCAAACACGGCTGAATACTGATTGAGCACTGCGTTGAGTCGTTTCACCTCGTCTTCCGACAAGTCCATGCCAAGCGAGTTTAACGAAACTCCAGCCTGTGCATGCTGGGCGCTGGGCCCGCGCGCGTGGGCAAGGGCGTCCAGACGAATGGAGTAAACGGGAGGAGGCTGCCGGGCTCTCATCATCCGCTTGAACTCCCTTTTGGACATGAGAATGTCCGCAAGGCGACGACGGTCACTCTTGAGGGCAGGCGTGTCATCGGTGATGGTCATGCCGTTGGCCGCATACTGCCGCTCAGGTAACCAGAATGACCCATCTGGGAAGTGGGTAACCATGGTACCAAAAGAGACGGTCACCTTGGATATGTGCAGCCAGTCAATCCCTAGGATGATATCAGCCGCTTGTAAGGGAATGACCGTGGCGCGAATGGGCACGCTGGTGCCTTGTACGATAGGGGCCAAGTCCCCATAGCCCGGGGATGGCTGAGTGTAGCCATCCGAGTATCGCACGCGCCGAGCAATGGTATGGGGAGTCGGGGTTACTCCCAGGCGCTGCACTATGGCCTCACTGACGAAGGTGGTAGCCGCCACCACTGTCAATGAGGACCTTGATGCCCTCCAAACAATGCCCAGAGCCCTGCCGGGGGTCTGGTAGGCTTCCAGTGAAGAGGAGTAGTTGCCGCGGGCCTTCGCTAGGCTCCGCTTGCCATTCCTGGGTCTCTGTCACCACATTACATGGTAACAAAACTTGGGCGACTTGTTCATGGCCGGGTAAGGTGTCGCCCCGAGTGCCCTCCCGGCCTCTCAGTCCAACGCCTCTCCTGCAGGCCCCTCGTCCACCGGTGTGCCTCGCAGGCACCTGGTCGGATGCGGCTGCGGAAGAGCCATCATCAGGCTCGACGGCCGCGTCTGCGGCATCCAGTTGGTTGAGGGCATGCCCAGCTTGCTGGTAGGCGCTTGGGGGCGCCTTGGGTTGTTGGTACAGCCGGGGCTGTTGGCGCGCTTGTTGCAAGCGCCGGGCACGCTCACCCGCACTGGGAGCTGTGCGCATATTTCGCGCCGGTGGTGGCCTCGAGGCCATTTGCGGGGAGGCCGCTTGGAAGTTGTTGCGTTGCACAGGCGGGGCCTGGTCCAGCGGAGGGAGATCAGGGCACTCGCGTTTGATGTGCCCCACGCGGTTGCAGTGGTAGCACTGAATCCGGGAAGTGTCCAAGGCATTATTGTCCAGGACCTCGCACTGTAGCTCATCCACCCACACGGGGACGAATCCCAGCTCATTGAGTTCCAGTGCATTCACGCGGGGTTTTGGGGTCCGCTGCACCAAGGGAGCCGTATCTCCGCTAGGTAGGTCTTGATGTCCTGCAGGTTCCATTGAGCCCAGGAGAGGTGGGCGAATTTCCGCTTCACCTCATCCCGGAATTCGGGTTGCAAGCCCTCATAGAACCTTGCCAAGGCTTCTGGGCCCATCAGGTCATCAACCCGCCCAGCTAGAAGCTCGAACTTGGTCATATATTCCCGATAGCTCAGGTTCCCCTGCTTGAACGCCCCCAAAGCCTCCCGGTCCAGCTTGTCTTGGTCGGGTGGCAGGTACTTGGCCCGTGCTCGCCGAAATAATTCCGCCAAGCTGCTGGGGAAGCCATTGGCCAGGGCGCTTTCGCAATGGAGAGCTTGTCTCACATCGGGAGCCAGTGCCTCGCTGGATACCAGCTTGACCTTGATATCCTCGTCCAAGAGCTTGCGATTGTATGTCTCCCAGATATCGATCTTCTGAAACACTGCAATCTCCCAAGCCTCAAACTCTTGGTACGAGCAGTCGGGTTTAAACTTGGGAATATCCGACAGCTTGGGCAACGGTGGTAGTCGCCCTGCATTGTGAGTATCATCGTCATGATGGCCCATGATACTCGCGGGTCTCCCGGGCCCGGCCACACCTTGCGAGGTGTGCCCACGCGGGTAACCTGCCGGGGGGCTGCACTCATCCTCACCCGGGTGCTCATCATATACCCATGTGGGTAGTGGGCGCGGCTTGCATGATGATGGGCGGCGGCGGCCGCTGGGTGCTGCGCTCGTGGGTCACCCGGAGCCAGGCGGTCGTATGCTGAGTTGGGGAGGGGAATCGCCTCCCCTGCGACCCCGAAGGAAGACCGACCGGTCCGTGCGGTGCCCTGGCCCTGCCCAGTCATTGGCGAGGCATGGCCGAAGGGGCTAGCCCCAAGGGGTCCAGGCGCATGATAGGACGCCCGATTCGCAGCGCGGCGAGACCGCGATCGGCTATCATACAAGGGTGGCGCCGGGGCGCTGCTGGGCCAAGTGGCCAATGTAGGTTGCGGCAGCACTGTAGGCAGGGCCCCACTCCTACCGCAGTGCAGGGTAACATTATTCCCCTGCGCCCCCGCGCCGGCTCCTACACCAAGGGCCGGACCCGCCCACAATCCCGCGATGGATGTTCCACTTGGTGGTCCATTAAGGGGATTCCCTACAGGGCTATCAGGTGGTGCACCGGCAGCCGCCGAGGAATTCCCTCCCAACCGTGGGGTTTGTGCCGGGGATGACCCCCTAGAGCCACGCCCACTACTCGGGCGTGAGTTATTTTGGGTAGCTCTCTCTGCCGCCTTGAGTGCTGCCACGAGGGAAGGGGCAGGAGAGAAGCGATGGGCCTCTCGTCGTCCTCGCTCAATACCGTCAGCCATGGCGTGGTGGCTGGTCAAGTGTGAAACAATGTGCCTCTAGTCACCTTAATTGGCAGGATGACAAATTAAGCACAAAAATATGTGAATTAAAGGACGTGAGATTTTCCTGCAGCTTGCCGGAGCTGACGGTATGTATCCCAGATATAGGGTGTGAGGCAATGCATGGCCAAGACGCCAAATAATGTGTGAAATTGTAACCCACACAGCGTTTCCGTATAAAGCACGCAATATAAGGAGATTCGTTTCCGGACGAATCCCTTAGGTCAACCGGACAAGGCCAGGTTGGGGCGTGCAGGAGAGGCGTTGGACTGAGAGGCCGGGAGGGCACTCGGGGCGACACCTTACCCGGCCATGAACAAGTCGCCCAAGTTTTGTTACCATGTAATGTCGTGACAGAGACCCAGGAATGGCAAGCGGAGCCTAGCGAAGGCCCGCGGCAACTACTCCTCTTCACTGGAAGCCTACCAGACCCCCAGGGCTCTGGGCATTGTTTGGAGGGCATCAAGGTCCTCATTGACAGTGGTGCGGCTACCACCTTCGTCAGTGAGGCCATAGTGCAGCGCCTGGGAGTAACCCCAGTTATATACAACGATACTAAGCGCTTAGTATCGATTCCGTAAGGAATCGTTGTATATAACTACCCCGACTCCCCATACCATTGCTCGGCGCGTGCGATACTCGGATGGCTACACTCAGCCATCCCCGGGCTATGGGGACTTGGCCCCTATCGTACAAGGCACCAGCGTGCCCATTCGCGCCACGGTCATTCCCTTACAAGCGGCTGATATCATCCTTGGGATTGACTGGCTGCACATATCCAAGGTGACCGTCTCTTTTGGTACCATGGTTACCCACTTCCCAGATGGGTCAAATGTTCTGGTTACCTGAGCGGCAGTATGCGGCCAACGGCATGACCATCACCGATGACACGCCTGCCCTCAAGAGTGACCGTCGTCGCCTTGCGGACATTCTCATGTCCAAAAGGGAGTTCAAGCGGAGTTAGATATATAGATGTACGTCGGAGACGTTGGGGACTCAGTGTGAGAATGATGGCTGCAGCAACGCCAGGGATCGGGCGTTCCTTGTCATTATTCACTCCATATGTGGGCACACATTATATGTCGTGGACACATCACTCACACGAGATCCCTAGGACAACTGGACTACGCTCACTTGTCCGCCACGTGTCCAGGTTTTAGAGGCTTCTAGACCTGGAGCAACGTTACTACGCACAACGTCCACTAGACTAGTTGCTAGCTACGTAACTTGCGTACACGTGTGTGCGTCGCGCCACAACCGGCGCTCGGCACCGTTATTCTGTCTCCGCCAGAATAACTCCGGTCACACTGTATGTTCCCCTGTGTGGCTCCGGCCACAAGTCAGCCTCGAGGTATCTCAGCTAACTCCCATTATGTTTTCTTTCAGATTGGAACATGCTCCAAGTCTGACCTACCAACCGTTGCAAGGCAACCAGAGCCCATACAGTCACAACTGGATTAGAGAAGGGCCCCAGAAACGGACTATACTGATGCTGACTGCTGATTTAACCCTGCCAAGCACTACGGGGGTTCCTCCCCCTCAATAGTGGGGAAAACATAAATGAGGTACTGCGGCCATTCGTCACACAGGACGTCATGCAAGTCACATGTCACAGCATATAAGGAGTGCCCAGTTTCCATCTTTGAAGGAGCGAATTGTCGTCATTTCCCTGGCATCTGTCACTGCAGATGGTAGAAAAAGGGGGGCTTGATTGCCACTTGTGGATGGAACCCCATGCAACATCCACTTCCCAAAAACCAATGGGATGACTCTAGTGAAACCAGAGGTCTTCCCCAGGTGCTTAGGACCTGATGTTTGCCACTGCTGACCTGGGCCAGAGCAGCCAGATACCTGTGAGTGCCACATGGTGGTAAGCACAGGCAACTGACAAGTGGGAACTGGTTCTCCACTTGATTTGCACATGGCGAATGGGTGGACTGCCCATCACCCTACCACAGGTCCTGGGACCAGATGGCAGCATAAGACCAACAGGCACAGTCACAGGACTAAGACTGTCACACGTTACATGCACATGCACATGCACATGTACAAGGTAACCATGAACATGACCCAGCCACATAACAATGCCATGTACAAGTACTGTCACCATGACTGACACAATGACACACTTGTGAAGGATTGACAGCTCACCTCCCAAGAGATGAGCTAACGAAATTCCATGAGAGAGACAAAGTCAAAGAGACTCAATTTATTCACCATAAAACAGGGCTTACAAGGCATACAGGTTCAGCTCCTCCCCAGGAGCTAGTGCTGATGATAAGACACCCCGTGGCCTGGGCCCGGGTCTGGGTACCCCTACCCCCTGACAGGGGTTGCCCCATAGTAGGGGTGGGGAGACTAGCCACCCTCCCTGGGGAGGGGTGGACTAGGTGTCTACCGGCGGGGGCAGGCTGGCCTGCTTGCCGTAGGGGTTCATCATGTGATAGAGCAGTTGGTACTGCTCAGGTGCTAGCTGGGGCACCTTGGTCAACGCATCCGCGGCGTTGGCCTTGTCCGGCACATGATTGGTAGACTCCCAGTAGGTGCACTCCTGTTTCAGGATCACCCAGTCCAAATCAGTATGCACAGCATAAGGGTTGTCAAGGAAACTGAGGAGAGATTGACTGTCGGTGTGCAAGTGAGCCACCACCCCAGCCTGACTGCCTGCTTGCTTCTGTAACCAAACCAGGACATGATTGAGATACCTGGCATGTAGCACAGCTGACACAACTGCCCTGCACTCAGCAGCATTGCTACTAACAGCTTTACGCCTATGTAGCCTGCTATACCATGAGATGAGTGACATGGGTTGGTCAGCATTTTGTACAAAAAATAAGCCAGCCTCCCTAGCCTGCAGTTGAGTAATCTGCCGTGATTCCATGGAACTGTCCATTATAGCCTGAATGTGAATGGGCTTAAAGAGTTCCAGGGAATGCAAGATAAGGGGTGGACCAGCCTGCAGGAGCTTGTTGATAGCCTTGTGGCCTACCTGCATAAGAACTGCATCATCAACCCTGCTGACTACTGCCAAGTGTGGTGCACAAGTAGAACACAACCACCCCAGCTTGCCCCTAATGGTGGGACAGTCACAAGGTTTGATTTTAGTCTGCAGCACTTCCTTACAACTGTGCATGTAATCTGATGGAGAGTACATTGCACAGACCCACTGATCTGCTTGCTTCTGAAGCTGCAACATTGTGCCACAGAACTTAATAGCAATGGTGCCCAGCTCTAGCTGCTTGCCAATCTCAAAAGACTTAGACACGTTGGCAATAAAATCATCCACAGCCTGCCTAGGCCCAGCAATAAGCTGATCATCCCCATGCCACACAAACATGATCATGCCATGAGGGTGAGGGACAACAAAGAAGCAAGGGTCTATGTCATCATACCGAGCACCTAGCTTCTCAAACACAGCTTGAGCTGACATTCTGAAAATTCTAGGAGCAGATTGCAGACCTTCCACTCCTATGTTGGCTTTCAGAAATGGTTGTGGGATATCCTTAGACCACACCTGAGGTGTGTTGACCACATACACCTTCCCATGCCAAACTTGCTCAGCTATTTCAGGTGAGCCTTTCAGAAATGCACGTTTAATGTCAGTGGCTTTGCACACATAATCATCACCTTGATTGATGTGCCCTAGAAAAACAGACAGCAAAATTTTAAGAGAAGTTTGCTGAATGCCAGGTGTATACAGGTCTGCCTCTGTCAAATCAGTGGATCCCTTAAACTCAGTCACACAAGGCCTAGCATGGAAAATGACAGAGCCATCTGCTGCTTGCTTGTGCTTGCACACGAACTTAAGTCTTAGGTGCTTGCTCCCGTTGGGCTTACGCTCTAAGGGAGTGACTGGAGGTGTGTGGGTGGGACTACGTGGATCTGGAACCACCCATTCATCCATAGCCTTTCTAAAAGCTTCAACCCACTTAGTGAAACCTTCCTGAGTTTGACAGTCCTGGACAATCTGCTCATAGGAGAGGGGAGACATTTTTGCAACATCATACTTTCCCAATCCAAATGCTTTGGGGTGCAGTTTCTGACTGTGCACCAAATCTGCCACACGTGGCTCGTGCCCAGGTGCATACTTTGGTGCAACAAATTTGACAGTGGCTGGCTGTGTGTCAACCAAAGTCTGGAGTGGTACCTGAAAATGATCAAGTGACACCCCACCCAGGCCCTGTACCTCAAGCCTATCACAAGAGATGGTGACACCTGGGTAAGAAATAAATGGATCACCCAACAAAGCATTTCCTGTGTATCCTTCCAGTACCTGAAAAGGTGTGGGGATACCAAGAATGTTTAAGGTAACCTGACCTTTAACAGTCAAGCTAGCCTGCCCAGAGAAATCAGCCACCCGTTGCCAAGGGGAAGGCTCTAACTCTAGGTGTGGTACAGCCAATGCACTGATGATGCTAACCTGAGCTTGGGTGTCAACCGCGACTAGAGCTGGATTGTTGTCGCTGTGACCTGCCCTACTCACTTTGGCTGACCCTGCAGCAGTGTGAGCTTTGGCTCTATGCGCTGCTTGCAGTATGCGGACCGCTTCTGCTAGCCCATGTTTGGACACGGTAGGTATGGGTTGAGCTGGTACCGCTGAAGGTGTGCTGTCTTGCTGACCACCTTCTTGGTTAGTGCCCTCGTTGACAGGTGGTCTAACCTGCTGTGGCTGGCTAGGCTCACTGAGGGTGACCTGGGGTGCACATGTGTTGTGGCTATCACACTCACCAGTGTGTGTTCCAAACAACCACTCACTGGGTACTCCAGATATACCAGGCAACTGTACTGAGCTGTCGACCATCAGCTCTTCCTCCTCTGCCACGTCTGACAGTGGAGTGTAATACAATTTAATCCTGTGAGGTGAGCACTTGTGCACATGCCCAGTGTCATTGTGTTTCACATGCACAGTCTTGCCTGTGCTGGAAAACTTAAGGATAGTGGCTGGGCCTAACCATGTCCCAACCTTCCCTAGCCCTGACTCCTTATAGAAGAGAACTGTGTCCCCTTCCTTGAAGGAGGGGCGTGGATGCTTGGCATCCTTGGCTGCCAATCTGCTGGCAGCGTGGGCACGCTGTGCATTGTACACAGCTAGTACCTCAGGTGGGTATATCCCAGCCTGTAACCCATCTGGTGTGATAATACCATAGGGTGTCTGCAGGAGTGGTCGTCTATTGAGTATCTGGCATATCTTAGTAGCCCACAGTGCCCTATCAGCGTATGACCCACTGTCAGCTAACAGGTTCTCACCTTCTTTGGCTACCAAGGTTTTGATAGACCTAATTGCCCTCTCAATGATACCTTGTCTCTCATGATCTTCTAGCCCAGCCAGGTCTATAGCTTCACAGCCCTCTGCCCCAGCAAGGCAACTAAATTGCTGATCTAACAGCAGTGCTTCTACTGGGTAGTACCTGGCTTGTGCTATTAATATAGCTCTATGCAACTGAGACTTGTCCATACCAGGGAGAGGTTCTATTGCTGTGTACCTGGACCATGCGTCCTTTAAAGCCAGATAGGGCTGTCCCTTAATATGGAACACATCCCCGACCACTCTGCCCTTGCACTTAGGTGGTGTAGCTACATGCCACTTGGGTGGTTTAGGTGCATACATTTGGCAGTGCTGACAGTGTTTTCTGATCAGCTGACATGCCTTCCTGAGTGCCGTACCTCCCAATGCAGCTGCTACCACCTCTGCACATGTCTCATGACCATACAGTAAGTGCAGTTGCAATGCCAGCTCCTCATAACTGATGTTACTAAGAGCTTGGGTCATGACCCTGGACACCTTGGGTATCAAGGAGGTGAACCTGGGTTCACTGTCAGAGGTTTCTGTGTAATACTTCAACACTTTGCCAACCTTGCTTACAGCCTTGACAGCTGAGCATGAAGGTGGAGAGTGAGAGGTAACAGAGTTAACTTGACATCCTGTCAACATCCTCCCATCCTGTGTCCCTGCCTGGGCAGTGGAGCTGGATATTGGGTGGTGTAGGGGACACGACTCATCATGACACGTGTGAGGGTGTGAGGACTTACATTTAGGGGGCTGCCACGGCTCCTTGGTGCACTTGGCGGGGTCCCCGTGAGGCGGTCCCAGGCACTTGTGGCAGAGCACCTCCAGGTGCGCCAGGTGCTCCTTGTGTTTGTGGCACTTGTCCTTGCTGTGTCCACGACGCCCACAACGCACACATTTCACATCCTTCTTGGGGGTGGAGGACCCAGCCCCAGAAGACTTGTTAGCGTTCCCCCCTGGGGGGGATGACCTACCCTTCCCCTTCCCCTGCCCCTTGCCCTTGCCCTTGCCCTTGCCCTTGCCCTTGAGGCTCTTAACAAACTGACTCATAAGAGTCTTCACCTCCCCTAGCGTCACAGGACGCTTGTCCTTGGCCTTCCTGGCCTTACCCTCCTCATCTGATTCCTCCCCCCGGGCCCGCTTGACAGCAGGGGGGAAGAGGTAGAGGGGGGAGGGGCTGAGTCCTGACACAGTGGACCCAGGGCTAGCTTAACATAATCGAGAGCCTCTTTCATCGACTCCCAATGGGTGGCCAAGCCTGTGGTGATCATGGCAAAGGTGTTACGATCAAGGTTAAGCTTCTCGAGCAGGGAATGAACAAGCCACTTGTGATCTAGCTTGCTAACCTCGGGGTGGGCCTTCACTGCAAGTTCCCACTTCTTGATCTCTGCTACATAGTTCTGAGTTTCTACCTTATAGGTTTTCACCCAGTTAAACGCAGAGTACATGTCAACAGTGGTGGGAGCAGACAGCAGGTCATGCAGATCACGCAGAAAATTCTCCCATGGCTCCCTACCCTGTGTATCCTGCCACCTGGGATATCTTTGCTGATATATGGATACCAAGTGCTGGATGGAGGGATTGGATTGGTGGAAGAAATCACCCTGCATGAGTGCCCCAAACCAGTTCTTGATATTCAGCTCCTCCCTAGCGAGCTTGAGAGAGAGAAGAAGCTGAGCACCCTGCTGCCTAGTATACCCCTCTGGCAGCCCCCTCACCATAATCCTGTCAATTGGCCTATGCTCGTTATAGACTGGCCAGTCCTGAGAGGGTGAAGAGGGAGAGGGAGAAGAAGACCTGCCTGGGGATGTAGCAGCATTGGCAGTGTGTGGGATGCTAGGTGAGACCTGTGAGGGCCTGCTACGCGTGGCTGGTTGCACTGGGGGGTTAGGTGCCTGCACAACATGTGCTGGTGAAGATGACATGTCCATGCCCCCCTGCACACCCTGACTCTGTGCCTGCCTCTTGCGTGCCCTAGCTGCCTCCCATTGCTCAAAGGTAGGGGTGAGAGAAACATCACTATCCTCACTGCTAGATGAGCTTGTCTGCTGCACGTCCCCCCCCTGCTGGCTACCTGTCTGTACACGCAACCAAGTGGGGAGATACATACTTGCTTGCTGCATGCACACCCGGTGCAACGTCTGCACCATCTCCACCATCGTGGCCAGATTCACCCGGATCTTCTTGCCTCGCAGCAAGGTCTGCAGGGCGGGGAGGAGTGCCTCGCACATCCTCCTGGTCATCGGCTCAATCGAGGGTTGATCGAGCAAATGATAGATGATCGCACACAACAGGCTGGTGTGTTCAGCCAACCTGTCGTCCAGCCTCTCGCTGGCCACCCCTTGGATACCCTGGGCGCAGCGCTGGACTGCGCGCCAAAGGGTTGGCTCACGGAGTGAGACGACGTCATCCCCAGGGATGCGTGCCTCGGCTGTCTCCATGGCCACATCCTCCTCCCCTGGGGGAGATGGATGATCCCTTGCCACGGCCTGGGCCGTGGCAGGTCCCTTGCCGGCCCTGCCGGGGGCTTGGGACTGCGATGGGGGTGCCGAAGCACCCGCCTTCGCGGGGGGTGGGTGGTGATGGCGTTGGTGTTGTCGGCTGATGCCGACGGTGCCGACTCAGCGGCGGGTGTGTCGTGGGGAGGCGGCTGGCGCTTGCCCTCCGCCCGCCTAGGGGTCGCTGCCGCTGTCGCTGTCGCTGCTGCTGTCGCTGTCGCTGTCGCTGTCGCTGCCACCACTGGAGAAGACGGGGCGCCCACCGGTGCTGCAGTCTTGGATGCCGCGGCCGGCAAGGTCGCCGCCGACGCCGGGGGCGACACAGTTGCAGCCAGCTGCTGCGACGCAGTCGATGTCGCTGCCGAACCAGGGGATGCCGTCGCAGGTCCCCAGCCGACTGGCACGACAGGTGGCATCCTTGGCATCTCCTCGGCCGGCCGAGGTGGCTTGGCCACCACCGTGGCTGCTGCCACCTGGCGAGCCTCCGAATACATGTCGAGAGCAGTTACACCTTGTCTCACGGCCAAGTAATACAGCCGGATCAGAATCGCAACCTGGACATGCGAAAAACGACAATGGACGTCCTCCGGGAGCTCGGCCGCCACCGCCTGAACCGCGAACTTGGTCAGGACGAAGCCGCCAGGGAGGGTACTCTGCTGGCGGAGTCGCCAGCCGTCGAAAGGCAAAAATTTGGTGCATTACGCACCGGGATCTTGAAGGGGAGCTGGCCCCAACCGTCAACATAAACCTCACCTGCGTCCTGGGACGCAGGGGTCGGGTTCGCGCCGAGGCTCATGCCTGCCAGCGCCCTCCCGACAGAGGTGTTGCCAGACGAGGACCTCGTCTGGCCGGAGGTCACCTCTCTCCTAGGAGAGGGTGAAGCCTCCCCCTCCTCCATAGAGGAGGAATCCTCTTCCACCTGTCGCCCTGGGGCGGGTGGCATGAGGTGCGGGGCAACCTCGGACTCGTTGCGAGTCCCGGTGCCCCTGTTCCCCTGGGGGGCAGACTCCTCGGCAGCGACAGCTTCACGCTGCCGGCGAGGGTGTCCGCCACCACCATGCGGTAGGTGACATTTTCGTCACGCTCCCGCGGTGGGGAACTGCGAGGAGAAATTCTCCTCTGAGACGCCGTGAAAGGCAGTCTCGTGGTAATGGGGGGCTCCCGGTTAGCGGGAGGCCGACCCCGACCGTTTCCTGCCCCTCCCCGCTGAAGGGTGGGGCGGACATTGTTGTTCTTAGCTTCCGAGTTCTTCGGCGCCATGTCTAATCCAAGTTAGATATATAGATGTACGTCGGAGACGTTGGGGACTCAGTGTGAGAATGATGGCTGCAGCAACGCCAGGGATCGGGCGTTCCTTGTCATTATTCACTCCATATGTGGGCACACATTATATGTCGTGGACACATCACTCACACGAGATCCCTAGGACAACTGGACTACGCTCACTTGTCCGCCACGTGTCCAGGTTCTAGAGGCTTCTAGACCTGGAGCAACGTTACTACGCACAACGTCCACTAGACTAGTTGCTAGCTACGTAACTTGCGTACACGTGTGTGCGTCGCGCCACAACCGGCGCTCGGCACCGTTATTCTGTCTCCGCCAGAATAACTCCGGTCACACTGTATGTTCCCCTGTGTGGCTCCGGCCACAAGTCAGCCTCGAGGTATCTCAGCTAACTAGCGGATGATGAGAGCCCGGCAGCCTCCTCCCGTTCACTCCATTCGTCTGGACGCCCTTGCCCACGCGCGCGGGCCCAGCGCCCAGCATGCACAGGCTGGAGTTTCGTTAAACTCGCTTGGCATGGACTTGTCGGAAGACGAGGTGAAACGACTCAACGCAGTGCTCGATCAGTATTCAGCCGTGTTTGAGGAGAAAACACCTACGTTTCCCCCGGCCAGACCGGTGTTCCACCAGTACATTCATTTGCAGGAGGGGCACCCACCTACCACCTCACCCATTTTTCGGATGGGGCCCGTGGAGTTGGCAGAGCTCAAGAAGATCTTGGTCGGCACGGATGCAACATGCCGTTTGTGGTATTAAATTATCCGTCCCGGTCGATCGGCGCCGACCGTAATCCGGCGCCAGTGCCGAGGCCATAGTATAGTTGGCGGCCGAAGTTAACGCAAAGCGCATCGGCATGTTCCTGATTTGGCATATCTCTACGATTCCAGCGGCACCGGAACGAGTTCATTCCGACAAGTATCAAGAAAGTTATGGTGTTCCGACTTCCCGGTCGCGCGCGAGCGCGAGCCGGCTGTTCTTCTAAGTCGTGCGTGAATATGTGCCGACGGCATATGGGGTCGACAGTAATTCCTGGGCTGACAGGAATAAGGTTCTGAACCTACGACGGTATTGGATTAATACGTCGTACGCAGGAAATAGGAACCTTAACCTGTGGTCTGTTGGTACCGCAGGCTTAGTCCTGGACTATTGGGTGCAGACGCAATAATCATTGTGGACTGTACACTGTGGTCACTGTGCCTGTATGGCAGACCTACTGTATAGGATCTGGACGCTGTACAGGTTGTTAATACTGTACCGGGGGTGTTAATACTGAGCAGGCCTACGAGGCTGCTCAGGCCTAGCAAAGCACAGTGCACAAGTATATAAAGAATAGGCCAGTGCCAACTGGTTAGATCTCTTGCGAGCCCGCCTCACGTGTGTTGCCTTGACTTGGCAAACTCGTGTCTAAGCACTCACGTGCACGAGTGCTGTAAGCCTATATTTTTAACCAAGCTCCATTCCAACCATTCTCATGATGAATCTATCCGCGCGCATTGGAATCTATCTATCCCTACACATTGCGCTTTAACTCAAATTACAACGATGATCCGGTTCCATCAAGGCGGTTTACTACCTGGGCTTAATCGTCGAGTTAAATCCTGCGCTGGACTGCTGCGGATACTCGCGGAATCGAGGCTAGCGGATAGAAGGGCGTAGCAGATTATCGGTTTATGATGCGTTCCGGGAATGGTTGAGTTCCCAACGACGGCCAAGGCTAAGTTTATCTTGGAGGTTGTTGGTGGGCGTTTGTACGCCAGGACTAGCTGGATTGGCTGCGTGAAGGTTTCCTGAGCTATCCAGATTGCGGGCTCGTTATTGGCGACGAATGAGTTTCGTTGCTGGCCTGCTACGTGTTGACGAGCGCTCCTGGCTGTTTCGCATTTCCTGATGACAAGATGTTGCGGAATCGGCTTTTAGTGATCCTTGTGGGTTGCTGGGTTTTAATGGATCGAGTTATCCAGATTTATCAAGAGTCAACTGCGCATGCGGTTCGGCATGGATCGAGTCGAGATCATTGGTTGCGCTCCGGTTTGCGGCATGGCTATGCTTTGCAGCTGAGTGAAGCTACGAGTTTCAAGCGTTCGAGATTTGTCGTCAAGCGAAGGCGTTTCGCTGCCATGGGTGGCAGTCAAGCATGTTGCTGCAGTGTTGGCTACGACAAGCTCGGCTGGTGTTGACTGTCGAGTATGCTGGCGAGTTTTCGCGCATGTAGTCGACATAGCTGCGAGCTGTGCTGGTCGCGAGCTCGAGGAGCTACGCGAGGCGTCATCTGCAAGGTTGCAGTTTGAGCGGTGTGGAGTTATCCATCGTCAATCTTTCCAGATTTATATTGCAAAGCTGCAGATTGCTGTCGAGTTCTCTTTATACCGCTTGATGAGCGATTGTGAACGGCGCTGGTGTGGGCGTGTCGGCAGCTAGAGGGTGAAGTTAGTTGTACAAGCTACTGCTTATACTTTTTATGCGCAAACCTTTTTGACCAAGGTTAACGCATATTCTTACATCCTGCGCAGGATGTAAGAATATGCGTTAACCTTGGTCAAAAGGTTTGCGCATAAAAAGTATAAGCAGTAGCTTGTACAACTTAAAACCTTTGCGCGTTGGGGCGGAATATTAAGCGGCTCCCTAACTAGGGTTTCACTTCCGCATCGAATTACTAATTCGATATCGAATTACTGATTCGATATTAATCCCGGGAAGGTCCGATATCTACCTCGCTAGGCGATTAATTAGGTCCGGCCGGTGCCCCGGCGGATCCTCCCAAATAATCCCTACTCGGCACTGACCCCACGAGGTTTCGAATCCGTGACTTCCGCGCCGCGCTGGTTCTAAGTTGTACAAGCTACTGCTTATACTTTTTATGCGCAAACCTTTTGACCAAGGTTAACGCATATTCTTACATCCTGCGCAGGATGTAAGAATATGCGTTAACCTTGGTCAAAAGGTTTGCGCATAAAAAGTATAAGCAGTAGCTTGTACAACTTAGAACCAGCGCGGCGCGGAAGTCACGGATTCGAAACCTCGTGGGGTCAGTGCCGAGTAGGGATTATTTGGGAGGATCCGCCGGGGCACCGGCCGGACCTAATTAATCGCCTAGCGAGGTAGATATCGGACCTTCCCGGGATTAATATCGAATCAGTAATTCGATATCGAATTAGTAATTCGATGCGGAAGTGAAACCCTAGTTAGGGAGCCGCTTAATATTCCGCCCCAACGCGCAAAGGTTTTAAGTTGTACAAGCTACTGCTTATACTTTTTATGCGCAAACCTTTTTGACCAAGGTTAACGCATATTCTTACATCCTGCGCAGGATGTAAGAATATGCGTTAACCTTGGTCAAAAGGTTTGCGCATAAAAAGTATAAGCAGTAGCTTGTACAACTAAGTTGTGTCGACTGCGACGAGAGAGCGTCGGCATCTGGGGAGCAGCGAGGAGAAGTTGTTCCTGGTCAATTTTCCGAGTCGCGGGTGACCATGTCGACAAGCGGCAAGGTCGGCGGTGTTGTTGTAATTAATAATGGCAGTGCTGCGCGACGTGATGATTGCATTGCTGCGACGAGAGGACGTCGGGCATCGACTGCGGCGAGAGATGGCAGCAAGAAGAGCGGATGGCCAGGCGAAGTATCGCGGGGCGACTAGAATGTCACAGGCGACCGGGCGAAACGCGAGTATGCTGGCGCGAGTCGCAGGCGACTGGGTATCTCGCGAGCGACTGGGTGTGCCGCAGGCGACTGGGTATTGTTGAAAGAACTAATGGGTTTGCCTTCTACAATGCTTGTGATTGGAACCCAAATGTGCCTGTCCTTGCAGGTACAGGCTATGGAGGATGGAAGCAAAAGAGACAGAGACTCAGTTTGAGGCAGAATGATAGTGAGGAGTACCTTTGGCAAGGCTCCTCAGTTGTTTTATTAACTCGAGGAAAAAACACAGGCAGAAAACTGGAATGACCTGATTGGCTGGCTAGGAATGTGCCTAGGAATATTCTCATGTAATACTCAGGCCACCAATCAGGTTAGGTCAGTGTACAGGCTACCAATCAGATCTAGACAAGAATAAATCTTATCTTGTAACTGCTGTACAGCCTTATCTTGTAACTGATGTACAGTCTTAACTTGTAACTGCTGCACAGTAATCTAACTATTTAATAAAAGATCTCTCTGTGTGTGATCTGATGATGATGAAGTAAATCTGGCGTGAACATATCAGCGCCACATCTGACATGCACAGTGTACATGTCAATCAGTCAACTGTCCTGTCATAGATTCTCATCTGACATGTCATAGGTCAGCTGACATAGACAGATTTGTCAGCTGCCTATAAGGATCCACTTGGCATAGGTACTAATCCCTGATTACTAAAACTGGCCACAACTTTCTCATTTGTAGGCCAAATCCAACGGGATAAAAAACAGTGGCTCCTGTACAAGAGCCTCTATCTATCTAGCCAGGTCAGGTGGGTACAAATACAAGGACCATGTCCTTGACACCCCCCTTACAACACATGACCTTGCTCTAGTGCTATCCTGTCAAGTATAACACTTAGAGCAAAAAAAGCTCTCAGCCCCTGTGGGCATATACAACTGCATATCTAAGTAGACACCAGCAGCTTGTCCCGCAGGGTGATGAACCGTGCCCTTCCCAGGGCCTTGGTGAAGATGTCAGCCAGGTTGTCCTTGCCAGGGCAGTGACGCATGCAGATGGAGCCCCCCTCCACCTGCTCACGGATGAAGTGGTAGCGCACGTCGATGTGCTTGGTGCGCTTGGGGTGCACAGGATCCTTGGCCAGGGCCACCGCGCCAGTGTTGTCGCACAGCACGGTCGTGGGCCCCTCCACCGGTGCACCCAGGTCTCCCAGCAGGCGCCTGAGTGGCAGCACCAGCTGGGTGACGCTGCTCGCAGCAATGTACTCTGCCTCGCAGGAAGACAGAGCAACAATGGGTTGCTTGCGGCTGCACCACTCCACGGGCGCACCCCGGAACAGGACCAGGTTGCCCGTCACAGAGCGTCTGGACTCTGGGCAGTTAGCCCAGTCAGCGTCAGTCCAGGCCTCCAGCCCCCCTTCCTGACCATACCGCAGACCCTTGTCCCTCGTGGTGTAGAGGTACCGGATCAGGCGGTCGGCAGCCTCCATGTGGGCTGCCGTGGGTGCCTGCATGTGCTGAGCCAGTTGGTTGACAGCAAAAGCAATGTCTGGACGTGTCCACAGCGCGACATACAGCACGGCACCGGTTTTGGACTGATACAGCTGGGTGTCCGGGGCATTGAGCTGCATTCCCCCCTCGCGTTGGGGACTAACACGGGACACACTGACCGGGGTGCGTACAGGGAAGGAGGGAGAAAGCCCAAAGCGGGCAGCCAGGGCCTCAATATACACAGTTTGGTGCAAGGAAAGAGACCGGGAAACAGGGTCGACATGGAGAGAAACACCGAGGAAAAAAGAAGGGTCATCGGACTCGGTGATCTGAAACTTGCTGGCCAAACGATGAGACCACGAGGCCAGCCAGGAAGAGGAAGGACTGCCTGCAATAATGTCGTCGACATGGACAAACACAAACGTACGAGACGTGGGATACACGTACAGGCAGGAATCCGTTGGGCTTTGTACAGCACCATCGGAGAGAAGATAGGCACTAAATGTTTTGTGCCAGTTACGTGGTGCCTGCTTGATGCCATAGAGGCTGCGTTGCAGCTTCCACACCAGCACATCACCAGCGGCATCACGCTGCTCAAAGCCAGCAGGAGGACGCACATAGACGTCCTCAGAAAGTGGGGCGTACAAAAACGCAGTGCGAACATCAAGTTGCTTCAGCACATACCCAGACGAGACACCAAAAGCTAGTGCCAAACGAATGGTGGAGGAACGAACAGTAGGGCTAAAGACCTCAGTGAAATCTATGCCTTCCCGCTGAGCAAAGCCCTTCACAACAAAACGGGCCTTGAAACGGCCATCGCTTTTGACAGCAAACACCCACCGAGATGGAAGGACCTTGGCAGTGCGAGGAAGAGACTTGGAAGAAACGAGTGAATATACTGCATGTTCGCGAATGCTAGAAAGCTCACTATCCATCGCAGCACGCCACTCAGGGCTAGCATGGGCCTCAGCAAAAGAGGAGGGGATGGACGTGGAACCTGAGCTAGTGTGGAGTGAGAAAGTATCAAACAGATCACGCACACTCATGTAGTCAGGGTAAAAACGAGCCCATTTAGGGGAAACACGATCAAGAGGGGTTGTGGGTAACACCTGAGCGAGGGGATCATGTGCAACGCCGTCGGACACCAGTGCAGCAGTGGCCATAGCGGCAGCCGGTTGCTTGCCGCGGAGGGCCTGCACTAATTTGTGTAGCTGGGACGAAGAAGGAGATTCAGCAGCAGGTGTGTCTGCCGTCGACACGTGTCCAGGTGGTGTAGAGGTAGAAGCCGACGACGCCTCCAGCGCAGGACTTGGTGCGAAAACAGGTGCAGACTCAGACTCAGCGGGTTTGGGCTCAGGACTTGGCGCTGGCGCCTCCTCCAGTGGCGAGCCCCCCTCACCACTGGCATCCCCCGACAAAGCCTCCAGTGGCGAGCCCCCCTCACCACTGGCATCCCCCAAAGCAGTGCCCCCACTGCTGGCAGCGCCCACAGCAGCGTCCTCACTGCTGGCAGCGGCGCGCCGCGCCATGGCTCTAGTCACAGGACCAGAGGGCGGTAGGGCCAGAGTAGTATCAGGCCCAGGGACAGAATTCTCAGTGACCGGTGGCAGCAGATACCATGTTGAAAGAACTAATGGGTTTGCCTTCTACAATGCTTGTGATTGGAACCCAAATGTGCCTGTCCTTGCAGGTACAGGCTATGGAGGATGGAAGCAAAAGAGACAGAGACTCAGTTTGAGGCAGAATGATAGTGAGGAGTACCTTTGGCAAGGCTCCTCAGTTGTTTTATTAACTCGAGGAAAAAACACAGGCAGAAAACTGGAATGACCTGATTGGCTGGCTAGGAATGTGCCTAGGAATATTCTCATGTAATACTCAGGCCACCAATCAGGTTAGGTCAGTGTACAGGCTACCAATCAGATCTAGACAAGAATAAATCTTATCTTGTAACTGCTGTACAGCCTTATCTTGTAACTGATGTACAGTCTTAACTTGTAACTGCTGCACAGTAATCTAACTATTTAATAAAAGATCTCTCTGTGTGTGATCTGATGATGATGAAGTAAATCTGGCGTGAACATATCAGCGCCACATCTGACATGCACAGTGTACATGTCAATCAGTCAACTGTCCTGTCATAGATTCTCATCTGACATGTCATAGGTCAGCTGACATAGACAGATTTGTCAGCTGCCTATAAGGATCCACTTGGCATAGGTACTAATCCCTGATTACTAAAACTGGCCACAACTTTCTCATTTGTAGGCCAAATCCAACGGGATAAAAAACAGTGGCTCCTGTACAAGAGCCTCTATCTATCTAGCCAGGTCAGGTGGGTACAAATACAAGGACCATGTCCTTGACAGGTATGTCGCGAGCGACCGGGTATGTCGCAGGCGGCAGATCTAGAGTATGTAGAGCGATGGCAAATGATCGCTGCCGGTTGCAGTTAATTGCATATTTGCTCTCAGCATTCCACTGCTATATGTGGTATGGCGCTATGAGAATCATGGCATTGAGGCCGTGATTGCAGAACTCGTGGAATTTGCAAGGAATTAATGGATGGTGCGTCCATTATTAGTTGGCGCGCGTGTACGTGACTGGCAGGCAGCTCCTACAAGGTCAGCATTTCCTGAGTCTGACAGCGACTGGCAGGCAGGGATGGTTTTGTTGGTCGGGGGTAGCCAGATAACGTATAAGGCGAGAGCTGAAGGGTTCCCATAGCCGGAGGTCTCGCTGAAGACGTGCTGTTTCTGGGTCATGTATGCAGTAGCCGAAGCACAGTTGTGCTGTTCTGCGTGTGAAGGGGCTTGAGGGCCAAGTAACATGCCGTTTTCTCCACCGCTTGTATGTTGAGTGTGTCCCCGAGCGGGTGTTGAGTACATCATTCCTGTTAAGAGATATGTGAGGGACAGCCCCAGGCTCGGTCTAGCATGGTGTTGCTATTCCTTGAAGCATGAACACACTGGGGGATCAGATGCTGAATGTGTTTCCAAAATTACTGCAATAATTTGACCGTTGTTGGTGACTGGCCTGTTTGCACAGGGTCAGGTTGAGCTCCCATGTGATCTCTGTATTGATGTGTGAGGGTGGGCAACTCACAGCATTGTGCAGAATGCCCCTGGTCTAGTGTATGACAGGGAAGGGCACCCTTATTACAGTTGTATAAGGGTGTGGATAAGGGCCTCGCGGTTGGCCGTTACCACCATGTGCTGGTGTGTAATTAGTGATCGAGACCCAGGAAGTACCTCTTCTGGATTGAAGTGTGGGAAGGGTCTAACAAGTGTTCGGTTTGATGTTTTGATTTGTGCCAACAATCTGAAGTCAAGCATTTGCATCTGATTTTCAAGGTTTAGGCAGCTGGGCTTGGCGTGGTGAGCCAGGTGGAAACCAGTTGGCCATAAATGCTTTGAGTGGTTTTGGAAACATCACCTTAGCAATAATATGCCTGTTCTGTGATCAGCCATTCAAGGACAGGTAAGCTGATGGGAGTCAGTTATACCTGGGTACCTGAGCTTTGCCAGCTGCAGGTGTAATGCAGAGGATCAGTTTGCTACAGCTGTATCGAGGCCCCAGGGTGACCCTGGCCAGGCCCCTGGGGTACCTTCATATACGGTGGTTGGGCAAGCAGACAGGCAGGCTGCACCCCTGGATTGATCGGCCAAACACCAGGCCTGATCGGGTGTGCGCCTATAACTGCGTTGGGAGGATTCCCAGAGAGATTTTAATGTTGTGGTCTTGGCTAGGCAAAGCACAAGACGGTGCCAAGATGGCTAGCATGCTCATCCAGGTGCTACGTCCTGAGGCTGCTAACATTAAAGTGGATACCAATGCTCAGGTCTCTGACATGGGATCTTGGTCAGCATACAGGAGAACTGCTGGTCGGTGAGCCAAGTTGCCCCTGGGTGTCTAGCTTTGTGTTGGGACACACGTGGAAAGGGCCTCAACATGCCTTAGGGGAAAATTAACAGTTGGTTAATAAACCCTAACTTTCCAGTGTTAATGGAAAACTGATGATACCCGATATGCACTGGCAGGTTGCCAGAAAATATAACCATTGGCAGCATTGCTCCTCATCCAAGCAGTGTTCATGGTATATTTGCAATATCACTCCTGTATTTACAGTTTATCCATAATAGTGTTCCCCCATACTATGTACAAGACCTGCAGGGTCTGTTGCAAGGGGGTTCCTAATCCTGGATTCTCCAATGTGGTACGTTGGAGTGTTGCTGGGTCCAGAGTTCTGTGTCTGCAAGTGAACCTGAGATGCTGTCAGCTTCAGCTGCCCAGTGATACCTGTCGAGCTTGAAGGTGATGAACCAGAAATCCAGAAATCCAGATTTCCAGAATTCAAGAGTTCCAGAGTTCCAGAGATTCCAGTTTCCAGAGATGCAGACCAGTGTCCTGAGGGGGCTAATAATATTGTCAAGTGGATCCAGATTTTCCTGTTGAGTTCAGGCTGTCAGAGTGGCAGGAGGTAACTACCTGAGTGTTGCCAGGGGATACATACATGGCTGAGTGCCAGATTTATATTGGTCTCCCGTTTTGGCAGTTGCTTACATATTGGTTTCTTGTAGCAACCATGCTGCTTTGGGGAATTATTATGTCCTCAAAAAGAAAGAAAATGTTGGAACAGTGCAGCATGTTTAAAGTTGGCTACCAGATGGAGAAGAAACCAGATTATGTTTGAAGGGTTGGCACAAGCTTCCTGAAGAAAATTTCCAGTCTACAAGGTCCGGGACTATGGAGCCTGCAGAGGATGCTTCAAGAGCAATCTGAAACCTGCTGAATGCTGAAGGCCGACTGTGGAGGGTATATACAGATCAGCATCTGCATACGTGAGTTGCTGATGATGGATGTGTGATTCCAGTTGACCCTGTCCCTGGCCTGTGCATGTTCAGATTGATTGCTGTATGACAATCAGCATATGGAAGTTGTGATGGTTCCCAGGTGTGTTGCTGTAAAACCATAGGATTTGGTTTCCTCCTAGTTTGGAGTTGGCTGGCCTGGAAGTTATGATTGATCCCAGATGTGATGCTGTGAAACCACATAGTTTGGTTGTCTCCTCATTATGGAGTTGGCTGGTCTTGGGATGATTTACTCTGTCCACGACTGTTTTGCTGTAAAACCATGGATTTGGTTTCTCCCAGGGTGATATGGGAGTTGGCTGGTCTGAGGACATGTTTCAGGGACTGAAAAACCTTACTGATGTTTGACCTCGGGGTGTTACACTGTCAGATGTGATATGGATCTGTGCACGAGGTAGCCCAAGGTTGGCTCCACGGTGTGGTGCCTTATTCAGCCTGGGTGGGGTTTTCTTCTCAGTGCCTCTATCATCTGATGCTTATGTGTACCCTGCAATGATGGTTGCTTCATGGTTATCAGTATGGTTGTTCCTGAATGAGTTTCAGCCTGACATGTACAGTTTGTATGTGAGGGTTGATCTGTGCTCTGGATAAGGGCATATGTGGCAGGCTGAAGGACCTACGAGAGGGGATCTGGACAATCTAGCCTAAGAATAACATTACGTTGTTTGCTGGATTTGCTTCAGATATGTATCCCTTGGTCCTTGCCACTAGAAATGTTAGTGCTTATCACGACATGTCCCAAGTTGAGAGGCATGTGGGCGTGGTTTGTTAGCCGCCACCTGTGGGCCCTATCATTGATGATGCACAGCAGAATGCCTGATGAGGTGCTAAGGATGAGAAGCCTCGATCGTCATAGCCCAGTTGGTGGAGAGTACCCCTGATCTGATTTTGTCTGGGATTGACTTTGCCCAGCCTATCACCTTGGAGATCTTTGTTGACAGTTCCATGGATGCTCGCGAGGTTACCAAGGTCAGGGGGAGATCTGCTGCTCTGTTTGCTTTCTATCAGAGCAGGGCAAGTTTGTTCAGCTGGTACAGCAGACTGCAGAAGAGGGTCTGTATCAGTTCAGATGTGGCAGAATGCAGGGCCATATGTGAGGGGATCCAGTCCAGCTTGTACATAAAGGAGTTAATGCTGGAGCTGGCTTCAGTTACCCCTTGGTCCTTGCAGATGGAGACGTTGTTGCTAACAGACAGCACGGGTATGGTCCAGTTTGTTCACAAGCAGCTGGCCAGGAGCCGGGACCTGGATTATTTGTTGCTGAAGGAGTTGGCCAGTTTGGTTGACTTGAAGCATATCCCTGGCGAGGAGAACCCTGCTGATGCATTGACCAAGCTGCCACACAAGGCCCCAGCCCAGTACAATGTACTGAGGAAGCTCATGAATGCTGACTGTCAAGTCGGTCCATCTGTCTAAAAGCTGAGAGCTGGGTGTTTAAGTCTCTGGATATCAGGCTGGGAGCTTGATTGTACATAATCCTGAGCACACCTTGAGGGGTGAGACATGTCTCTGGTGTGGGAATGTCTGACATTGTCTCTGATGGAGAGATGTCTATCTGGGGTTTTCATCTCAGTCTGAGGTTTCCCCAGATCTGTGGTTTGTGGGCGGGGTTCGATTCCCTGGTGCCGTCTTAAGGCGGAGTTTCACGGACTGGCTGACCCATCCACCATGCTGGTGAGGTGGCGACAGGTCCCCTGATTTTCCACGGTTGGAATGAGTATAGGAGCTTGTGTTTTGCATGTGCTTCGCGTAGATGTTGTGTCTGGTTCGATAAGGGGCAGCAGACCGGCGCCGACTCCCGTCTGGGGGTCAGCAATGTTTTCTGATGAGCTGTTGTGGGTGATCTGTGGGGTTTCGCCTAAGGTCCTGAAGGTTGTACATACTTCTCAAGTTCTTCACTGAACACCTATGGGCTGCCACAGTTGGCCAACCTCTTGTACATGGGTAACACAACGAGCCTCCCAGGAAGGGATAGGGACTCATTGTAATTTGTTTGTGCTCCTGAACCAGTAATGGGTGCTATGTACATATAGCAAGGAATCCAAGCTGACTGTCATGCCCAGAGGGTTGTGACTTGTAGTAGGGGAGGATGTCCAGTACCCATTGTGTGTGCTTGTATGTAGACTTGTGTGAGCTGCTACAGCTCAAGAAAAGAAAGGATTGGAGTTAACGCAAAGCGCACCGGCGTGTTCCTGATTCGGCATATCTCTACGATTCCAGCGGCACCGGAACGAGTTCATTCCGACAAGTATCAAGAAAGTTATGGTGTTCCGACTTCCCGGTCGCGCGCGAGCGCGAGCCGGCTGTTCTTCTTAGTCTTGCGTGAATATGTGCCGACGGCATATGGGGTCGACAGTAATTCCTGGGCTGACAGGAATTAGGTGCTGAACCTACGACGGTATTGTTTTGTTTTATGATCCTTCCTTGCAGATCACAGGTCAAGATCAAGGCTGAGGAAGTGAGAGACTGAGAGACAAAATGTTCACGCAGAAAACTGGCAGCTTGAGATGCCCTTGCTGCCTTTGTTCATTTCATTATATAGGCAATTAGGTGGCAAAGGTAGAACTGCCACATGTCAAGCAAGGGTTGCAACACTTCTAGATTCCTAGAATATTTGTTGTGTGATTGCCAGATGGCATTTGCTGAAATACAACATAAGGAATGATTGCCATCTGTCAACATGCAAATAACCATCACATGGAACTGCCATCTGTCAATAAACTAAGCAATGTGTTCTAGGCATTCGCCACATGTCCATGGAATAAAGTATCTAGAATCCTTGTCAGGAATCAAGAAACACTGACGTAAGATCTGACATGACAGTAGTCACTGTACCATGAATCTACCTCATGAACTAGCAACATGTTCAGGCCAGTTGGCATGCCAGTTGTCAGCACAATTGTCACGTGATATGCTGACACACTAGTCTACTTGGCAAGACCATAGTGCATATAACTTTGGAAGGCCGTATCTCAGCCATTCGTAGTCCAAATCGAGTAGGAAAAAGTGCTACAAGTCCAGCTATTCAATCTCTATCAAGCTGACTATATACAAGCACAATGTGGGCAGGGCAGGTGGATACAATAATATCCAGACACCCCCCTTAGTCCAATGACGTGCCCACTAGCAGCTCAAGTCACACAGGAATGCAGGAGCCGTCCTCGAAGCAGCTCGAAGCGTGGTCGCAGAAGTGCCTTGGTCAGGATATCCGCCACCATCTCCTCACCGGGGCAATGTTGGACATTGATGTCACCATCCTCCACCTTCTCACGAATGAAGTGGAAACGCACGTCAATGTGTTTTGTGCGCTTGGGGTGAACAGGGTCCTTGGAGAGTGCCACAGCACCGGTGTTGTCGCAGTAGACCGGAGTAGGTGCAGCCGTACTAAGTGGAGCCCGTCAGCTCCATCAAGATCCTCCGCAGGGGGAGCACCGACTGCAGCAAGGTGCCCACAGCGATGTACTCGGCCTCGCATGAAGAAAGAGCGGTCACCGTTTGGCGGCGGCTTGCCCAATCAATAGGGGCACCAGCGTACATGACCAGGTTGCCGCTGACAGACCGCCTGGTCTTGACGTCATTTGCCCAGTCCGCATCTGACCAGCCTTCAAGGCTCCCGCCAGTGAAGCGGAGACCGAGGCCGTGGGTTGCCAGCAGGTAGCGGATGACCCGCTTGGCAGCCTGCATATCACCTAGCGTGGGTGATTGCATCTGTTGCGCTAGGCGGTTCACAGTGAATGCCACGTCTGGCCGCGTCCATTGGGTGACGTAGATGAGCGCCCCCACTATTTGCTGGAACACCTCCCGTTGCGATTGGTCACACTGTCCCCCCTCGCTCAACACGGCACCCGGGACAACCGGGGTGGGAACACCACGACTCTCACCTAGCCCAAAGCGGGCAGCAATTTCTATGATGTAGGGAGACTGGTGCAGGGCAAGGGAACGGGTGACGCTGTCAATTGAAAGACACACACCTAGAAACAAGGAAGGGTGGTCCGAATCGGACAGCTGAAAACGTGTACCAAGGCGAGAAACCCAGGCGGCTACCCAAGGGGCAGAGGGGCTGGCAACGATCATGTCATCAACATGTACAAACACAAAGCCCCTGGCACTGGGATAAAGGTAAAGACATGTGTCTGTAGCGCTAGGCACTGCACCATCCGACACGAGATGAGAACGGAAGGTGCGATGCCAATTGCGCGGAGCCTGGCGTGTGCCATACAGGCTGCGATGAAGCTTCCATACAAGAAGCTCGCCAGAGGCGTCATACTCCTCATAGCCCAGGGGTGGACGTACATAGACATCCTCCTCTAAAGGAGCATACAAGAACGCAGTGCGGACGTCTAATTGATGCAGAGTATAGCCATGCGTGACTGCAAAAGCAAGAGCCAAACGCACTGTGGAGGAACGAACAGTGGGGCTAAAGATGTCCTGAAAATCAACACCCTCACGCTGGGCATAGCCCTTGCATACAAAACGTGCTTTCTCACGTCCATCCGACTTACGTGCATACACCCAACGGGAAGGAAGGGCCGAAGTGCCACGAGGAAGAGATGACCTACTCACCAAAGAAAAAAACTTGTGAGAACGAATAGAAGCCATCTCGCTATCCATGGCGGACTGCCACGCAGGAAGAGAACGAGCTTGTTGCCAAGACTTAGGGACGTCCAGGTCGACACTAGTGGCATATACATCCTCGACCACATCACGAATAGCAGCGTAATTTGGGAAAAAACGGGCCCACTTAGGAGAAGCAAGACGTTGAGAAGAGGAGGTCCAACCATAGGCGCCATATGTGTCACTAGAGGGACAGTAGCCATCGCCAACATTTTCCTCAATCGTTGCAGCAGCTATCACCGAATCCGCCCCTGCCTGGTTGCTGGGCGCTGAAGATGAAGGTCGCTGCAGTGCGTGGATGGCTTGCTGCAAAGCCGTTGCACTCGAAATTTGAGGCGCAGGCGCAGGCGAGGGCGCAGGAATTCCTTGCGCAACTTGGTTGCCGGCGTCCGGCACCGCATCAGAAATTTCAGAGTCAGGAGCAGCACCCGGACCAGGATGCTCAGCGTTGCCACTGCCGTCTGCACCGGTGACAGTGCCCAGCTGTTGGCGAGCCTTGGCCCTGGTGACCGGACCATCAGGTACCGAGTCAGGCACAGCAGTGACAGGCGGCAGCACTGCATGCTCAGTGGGTGCAGGCAAAGGTACCAGCGCCACGCCAGATTCCGAGGCAGACTCAGGTGCCGGCAGCTGGAAGTTGACATCTGGACTCGCGACGTGCAGGGGAGCAGAATTTGCTCGCCAAGTCTCATCGAATGACACATGGAGCCTGCGAATAACGTCACGTGAGCCTGGGCGGAGAATCAGGTAAGCAGTTGACTCCAAGTCATAGCCCACAAAGATTCCAGCCTGGGCTTTGTCCTCCAGCTTGCCACGTGGCCCTTCTACACGAAAGTAGGCAGGGCAGCCGAAAATGCGCAAGTGCGACAGATCGGCATCAACGCCTTGAAAAAGGCGATGAGGGCTAGCAGAGTCTGCATTGGCCTCGCATGGCAGCCGATTGAGCAGGTAGACAGCACACGCAAAAGCTAGGGCCCAGAAAGTCTTGGGCAGGGTAGCATAATGCAGCATGCATAGTGTCATTCCCATCGCCAAACCCCACATGCGTTCCGCAACTCCGTTTTGCTGCGGACAGTAGGGGCTGGAAAATTCTTGGTGAACTCGATGGCGAGCACAGAGGGAGCGGAAGTCCTCGGAAAGAAATACTGCGTCATTGTCGGTCCTTAGAAGCACAGAACCGTCGTAGTAGGGCCTGATATCCCTTGACAGCAGTCGGTCGAAGTGCAGTGGCACCTCACTCTTCTGGCGCATAGGAAAAGACCAACGCCACCTTGTAGCGTCGTCAGTGACGCCCAGAATGTACTGGGAACCGCCCAGTGATGGCTGCATCGGCCCCATGATGTCCCCATGCAGCTTGGCACGAGGCACGGTCGAGCGTGGTTGCCCAGCAGCGAAGGAGCGTCGCCTAATCATGCCAGCAGGGCACGACGGGCAGCCTGGCGCACCTGGAGCCCGCATGGTAATGTTCGATGCAGGTATGGCCGCCAGCTTGCGAATGCGCTCAGCACCTGCATGTCCAAGTCGCCAGTGCCACAATAGTGCAGCAGGGTTGTCTGTGGTGTGGTGGGCAGCAGGGGTTGTCACAGTCTGTGATTCTTGCAAACCGTAGACGTTTGTAACAAGCAAAAATGACTTTGTTGTAACATCCTTTGTTTTGTGAATGTTTGACTTTTATTCGAGGACTTTTGGATCAGTATTGGGAAAGTTATGAGGTTTCCAAGAAGGCGGTACTTGAAACTTGTACTTTGTCAACCGACTGTTAGAAGCCCTTATTGGTCGTGGCCTGATCCACGTGGGGTTATAGTTTGTTGGTCGGTACTACCAAGTCTTAAATGTTCATTTGGGACTTTGGTGCTTACTACAGATTCAGGATCTCATGTACAGATTCTGCCAGGCTGTTGGCGTTGTTGTTCTGTTTTGTGTGACTAGGATGGATACGAGGATCTTGTTTAGAATTCCATGATTTTGATTGGTTCTCTTCAGGCTAAGGTTGAGGCATGCTCGACAAGCACGTCGATATCAAGGACGTGGGGTCGCAATTGTTGCTACGTTGGTTTTGATTCATCATGGTATAATAAAGCTTGTCTTTGTTGTCCATTCATAAGAGCCCCTTGGCTATAGACGTCCTTCAGTTCCACAGAGGTCGTCTATACACGAGCTTGTCTTTGTGTCTACAAGGGGTTGTGATTCCCTAAATCACGTGCTGTGGAATTTCCATCTCAACGTTGCTCGGATACTTGAAGTTCTGCAACTCAAGAAAGCAACCCAGGTAAAAGATCTTTCATATTGGACTGTGGATGATGCTGATGATCATTTTTAGTCGTTACATTGGTATCGGAGGATCTCTACTTTGGTGTTTCTCTTGAAGTTGTAACCTTCCGGGTAGTACAACGTTGATCAGATGTCTGTCATCCGAGAAGATTCATAGAGTTGCGGAAAACTTACGGTGATACAGAGAGAGACACATCCTTATGTGACTGTCTTGCTCTTTAACACTGGAAGTCAGCCGTAACCGTTGTCTCTACTAGGCAGACGATCGCGACTTCATGTGGTAGTATGAGTAGTTCGAAGACACAATCACCTTTACCCCCTACTAATCAAGGTGCAAGCGACCCGTCATCATCTCTTGAACCCATTGCTAGGGAAGGTGCTGAGACAACTACTCATACTCCACGGCGTCAACTAATTTCAATCGTACTTCTATGACTGAAGTGAGGCGGGTTACACAATCACCTTCATCCCTACGGAACCAGGTGTGGGCGAACTTCTTCTCCTTCACCTCTCCCTAGAAAAGGGTGTTGCATAAGCCATTATTAACGCACCACTAAGTCACCGTCCCTTTCTTTAAATTCGTGCAATATTTCATTGACAAGCGTCCTTACTTACGGGCTTTCGGCTGGCTGGCCGCATCGTGCTGAAGTCCGACCACCGCCCTGTCTGTCGTGGCTGCTGACGCCGCAGTCTCTGCCTAGCCCAAACATCTTTATATATTGGCATTACGCAAGTGTTGCTACGTTTCGAGCAGGGCAATGCGGAGTGTTGGGCCAGTAGCTCAGCAGGTCCGGCTCCAGAATCCTGCTAGGAGCTGTCTTTTTTCCCTGCAGGCTCTGTTTTCGGCCAGGCTGACATGGCGCTACGGGTTATGGCTGAGCCGACGCACTGTTGCTGCCGACGGCACCTATCACCCGGTTTCCGGGTTGCGGCTGCACGCACGACCACCACCGCGACCACCTGACGACGTCGCCGTCTAAGGTTGTTTTTTTTCCCGGTGCTGCTTTTCTTTGACGACATTTTTACGGTGTGGCTCAGGTTACACCTCGTGTCTTTTGAGGGTGGCTCCGGATGAGCGGACAGTAGGGATTAATGGCTGCCCTTTTATGCAAGGTTCCTTTTGCACTCACTTGAAAATCTTTCAGGATCCTTTTCTTCCGTGCATGGGCAGCCTACCCTTGCTGTTTAAGGACTGTGGCACGTCCTTAATTCACGCGTCGCCAAACATTTGCTTCAGTTGTGGGGGAAACTCTTCCTTTTCTTGTTGAGCATCATGACAGTGGAGGCGTTCTAGGTTGAGCTTTGGTTCCTCCCACGTGTATGGTGGTTTGGTTTTGGTGGGGAGGAGAACAACGGCATTTGTGTTGTTCCCACTATCATCATGGTACTATGGGTAGGGCGAGCTCCCTAGGAGTTGTCCAGATTGGTGGCAGCTACGTCTGGTTACCCTGAGCAATTTTTTGCGGGGGAGTGGACATCCTGGATGTCTGCAATGTAATTTCCAGACGGCATCACACATGCCAGGGCAGAACAACAGCATTTACGGGGTTTCCACTATCATACTTGGACAGCTGTGTCTAGTTACCCTGAGAAAATTTCTGCGGGGGAGTGGATATCCCAGGTCTGCCAAAGGGTGCCAGATGCTATCATGGAGGCATATGGCATGGTAGATGCCACCACATCAGGGGACATCGGGATACCTGCAGTGGGTTGTCCCCTAGAGGGTATCACACGTGCACCCACGAGTTGCCAGGTGTCTCTTGCATGGGTTGCCCACTTGCTAGACGGTGTCCTTTGACACATGTTCCCAGAGGGGGTGGACCACTTGCTTGACAACGTCCCTTTACAAGTGGGGTGTGGGTCACTTGCCAGTTGGGGCCCTTACCTGCGCCAGACCATTGTGACCACGCATTTACTTCTCCCAGGACATGATGGTTACCACTGCTTGTTGGCAGATGGTCCCTGTTGGGCCTAGGAGGTGCACTAGGACAGCAAGTATGGACACCAGGGCTGCTGTCATAGTTCTTATCTGTGAATATATCTGATATAGTTCTCAGATCAGAATTTTTGACACTGGTCAAGGCGTTTTTAGGCCCATTTTTTCGACTTTTGGGCAATTCTGCTGGCTGTTGGACCACCTCAGGCCCTTGTGCTCCTCCGGCTTAGGAGTTCTGGCTACCTGGCACTTGGTAGTAGCCCTGTTCGAGTCTGCTATCTTAACAGGTTGGCAGTCTGTGGCTTGCCTACTAGGCAGTTTTTCTGAGTGCCATAGTGAAGAGTGCTGGCTCCTTCCTGCAGCCTGATTGACGTTCAGTCAGGGCAGTTGACAGCATGTGGTCCTTCTTCCAAGCAGCTTCCGGAGCCAAGCTCATTGGTGTCCGTTCCAGGCCTCCTTCAAGCAGCTTAGTCACTTTTCCACAGCGTGACCGGCGCAAGCAGCTAGTCTTGGTTGTCCAGTCAGGCAATAGCTGTGTTGGATACCCACATGTGGGGGTGACGCTGATTGGGCGTTGTGGCAGTAGCCTATTGGGGGCTTGAGGTCAGTGGGGGATTGGTGACTTGTCTATGGCGGGCATGGCACATGGGGGCGACGTTGGAGAGTATCCTGGTGGTGGACTAGTGCTGTTGGTGGTGACTGCAAGCACTCATGGTGGCGACTGCAAGCACTCAATGGTGGAGACTTCATCAAGCACTGCATGGTGGCCGCTGGCGACTCTGGTGACTTGGGGACGCCCAAGTGACGCGTATCTGTAATGCTGGTGCCTGCTCCTGACGCTGTGTTGGGTCCTGCCTGCTGGTGGACATCAAGCCAGCCGTGTGCAGATGAGTAACCTCCTACCCTTGCTTTGCCCTGCTATGGACTTATCCTTGCTTGCATGGTGCCAGGATGGCTTGTTGTCTTGATAGTACACCATCCGCCCTTGAGCTGATTGCTTGCACAGCATGATGGTTGTATGAATGGGACTGCTTGCACGGGGGGTCTGGCATCATGTTTGCATGGGTAGGATGTCCTTGTGGGTTGGATGATGGGCGGGATCAACGGAGCTACAACTGTGGGGCCGGCTGGAATCTTTGGCATGACAGTGATGACAATGGTGCCCACTCCGTTGACTCTTAATTGAGGAGTTGGACTACTTGGTGCTGGGGGGGCTCACATGAGCTTAGAGGTGTGGGTTAGTTGGGGGACCCATTCAGCCCTCTACCACCCTTACAACCTGCCTCATGTGCATCAGTATCCGTGGTACACTGACATTAATACCATTTGGCAGTCTACGTGGTCCACGGACATGGATACTACTTTCCATGCTTTGACTAGGGGGACATGGTTCAGTCTACTTGCTAGGGCCCTGCCAAGCTGAGGGTGTATCTGTTTGATGACTGATGGCCTCATCCAGCATACCCTTACGCTGCCCTACTTGTGCAACCTTGTCTTGGGCTCCTTCGATCCTAATGCCCACATTACCTTGCATGGTAGTGCCACCTGGATGGTTGCGGGGAGTGATGTTGTTGCTGGGGCCCTGCCAAGCTTGGGCACATCAGTTGGCTGATTGGTGATTGCTTTCAGTCTGCTCTCAAGCTGCCTTGTATGCAACTCTGTCTTGGACACTTTGCTGTAGTTCCCACCCCATCTTTAGTCATGAGGTGCATAGGACGTCTTAATAGAGCGACCCTGCAGGCCACCAGTGGTTTAGTGGGCTGAGAGACTTGCCTCCCCCACCCTTCTCTGGTTGGCTGGGCCTCTGTCTTCATGCGTATCCCATGGCGTTTGTTCCTGCTAGGTCATGCTGTCAATCTTGGGAAGCTGATACCAGGATTATTACAGCTTATTCTACGCAGAGGGGTGGAATTATTAGGCATGCTGGTAGTCTCCAGTTTACCAGTTATGCTGAGGGGGATTTGTGTGGGGAGCAGGGCGTGCAGGGGATTGGGCTGCACCTAACCCTTGCATGGGGGTAGCGTGTGCTACGATTTACAAGTTGGGGCATACCGTTCATAATGCTGGTGAGGCATTACTGATCTTCTGCTATCCCTCTCAAGGCTGTGGATGGTTTTCCCAGGCATCTTATGGAGAAATAGTGTGCCTTGTGATTATCATAGGCCACTGGCTATGGGTTTGAGTGTACTAGCTACTAAGGAGATGTGGCTTTACCTCACTCTCACTCCTTTGGTGCGACTGGAGGGGGGGAATTTTGTTCTGGTGGGGAGGAGATCTGTGAGGATCATAGCGTGGATTCACCCTGGGATTTCAGTTCATCCTGTCGGGCTCACCTCATAGATCCCTGACTATGTGGTATCCTGGTTTCGCTGGCCATCGGTGGGCTATTTTGGCTGTGCTTTGTGGCACCTCCCCAACCTGCTGACGGGTACCCACTGGTGACAACCCTGTCCACGGCCTCTCTTCATCATGGGTGTACTTCTGAGATACCCTTGCTCTTCCTGAGGCGACCCTGTTGGCGACGTCTTCCTGCTGGATTGCTCCTGCCTCTTGGTGACTGCACTTCCACCTGGGGCGCTGTTGACGTTTCCTCGTTCCAGTTTGCGTGGACTGACGGGTGTCAGCAGGCCTTGGACTTGCTGCAGCAGAAGCTCACGCCAGCCCCTGTGTTAGGATTGAGCATTCTTGGAATCCATCCAGCCTGCTATGACCTGTTGGTGATCTGAGGGAGGTCCCCAGTTGGGATGGATTGGGGATTTATTATGGCTCGGTTACCTGCCACTCTGTTGTGGTGATACAGCATCTGTCCCTGACTACCTCTTCCCTTGAGAAGGGCTGGAATCTTTGGGTGTGCTGTGGTGACTAGCTTTGATGAGCCTTGGACCCTGGCAGCCCAGTTAGTTATGGGGGGTTGGCTGTATAGAGGGTTAGCCTTGCTACATGACACTCTGCTTCCTGCCCTGATCAAGCAGTGAGAGTTGTCAGTATTTCGTGGCATGGATCCCTGTGGATGACCCGTTATCCCTGGGAATGTCAGGCTTGTCTTTCACCCGTGGACTCTAGCTGAGGGAGGGTGGTGTCCCAGAACATGGAGTGGCCTCGCCTTGTTTGGCTTAGGTGCCTTGATCCTGTTTACTCCTTCTTGGATTCATGTGGACTCATTGAATCCGACGGGGATCTGAGTTGAGTGGGATGGACTCTGGTGGGAGTTTGGTTGGACTAAGCTGAGATGACATCCAGATTTTGGTGACCAGTTTCTGAGGATGGTTGAGGGGATCTGAGCTTGGATGGCACATGGAGAGTGACTTCTGTGTTGTACCCTCGACATATGGAGTGGTTCACCTAGGGCTTGATTCCTGGTATGATTAAGACACGTGGTTCATGTCCTGCATGCACGTCTTCGTGTACCAGACCAATAGTATATACCTGGAGGTTTCTACCTTGGTGCTGCTGAGTGGCCTATGTGGATCATAGGAACTGCACGGGCCCCTGTGACCACTATGAGACTTTGGCCAAGGCGTTGGCTGCACTCAACAGAGAGGAGGGGGAGGTGAGCTCTGAAGGCTATGTGGAGGAGGTCCTATCTCAGCTGCACACAAGCCTGTATGAGAGTGGCTCCCCTTTTGTGGCTCATCTGCTGCATAGGATGTATGCATTGTCACCAGGACCTGAGATTGACATGAGGCCTGCTGAGGGGCAGGACATGCTGGCAGCCTTACCTGAGGCCTTGAAGGAGGCATTTACTCAGTTGCAGCCAGTGAGTATGGGAGAGGCTTCCTACATGGAGCTGTTGGAGTTTTCAGTTCAGAAGGGTGACTTTGATTTGGTTCCTTCTTCCTCCAGCTCTGCCAGAAGGTGTTTTCCTTTGGAGACTTCTAACCTCTTTTGCAATCCAGGGTTGCCCAAGTACACTGTGGAACTCAAGGTCCGTCAGACGCCACTAAGGGTGCTGGTGCCTCTGATAGGTGCTAAGTGGTCGGTGGTCAAGACCTTTCTGCAGTTCTGGTGGGCGTACAGATCATGGGTGAGCAGGCACAAGACGTCCTCTACTTGGGTGATGGACCCTGAGAGTCAGTCTGTGGTGCTCCTCTCCTATCCAGGGGCATGCCTTCGCTATGCTGCCCAGATGGTGGCAGGAGCTGCTGAGACTTGCGTGGTGTTGCAGGTCAGCAGGAACTGGCCAGAGTTGGCCCACATGGTGGAGCAGTTTCCCATGTGTGGACTCAAGGGCAAGGATGGCCTGAATGGGGATTGGTATAGCCTGTGAGGAACAGGGCTGAGAAGGAAAGGGGGCTTTGGATTGTGGTGTGAGGGGGGGATTCCAGGATGGATGATGGGGGGGCTCCATTCCAGTTCTGATGTTTCAGTCCAGAGTTCCAGAATTCCAGAATGATGACGAGATGACTTCCAGTATTGCTGTGTTTATCTGGGCTTGTAGTGGATAAGGATGTGACTTGTCTTCTTTAAGCACCTGTGACTAGATGTTTATGAGATAGGAGGCCCTGGCTTCAGGGATGTAAAAACCCACCTGCTTTTCCCAAGAGATGGTGGATTTCTGTTCAGTGTCACTCCTCAACTACTCTGTCAGAGTAGTTGATTTGGGGGAACTGGTGGTTCCAGTCTTGAGGGGGAGATATGTAACAAGCAAAAATGACTTTGTTGTTACATCCTTTGTTTTGTGAATGTTTGACTTTATTCGAGGACTGTTGGATCAGTATTGGGAAAGTTATGAGGTTTCCAAGAAGGCGGTACTTGAAACTTGTACTTTGTCAACCGACTGTTAGAAGCCCTTATTGGTCGTGGCCTGACTGATCCATGTGGGGTTATAGTTTGTTGGTCGGTACTACCAAGTCTTAAATGTTCATTTGGGACTTTGGTGCTTACTACAGATTCAGGATCTCATGTACAGATTCTGCCAGGCTGTTGGCGTTGTTGTTCTGTTTTGTGTGACTAGGATGGATACGAGGATCTTGTTTAGAATTCCATGATTTTGATTGGTTCTCGTCAGGCTAAGGTTGAGGCATGCTCGACAAGCACGTCGATATCAAGGACGTGGGGTCGCCATTGTTGCTACGTTGGTTTTGATTCATCATGGTATAATAAAGCTTGTCTTTGTTGTCCATTCATAAGAGCCCCTTGGCTATAGACGTCCTTCAGTTCCACAGAGGTCGTCTATACACGAGCTTGTCTTTGTGTCTACAAGGGGTTGTGATTCCCTAAATCACGTGCTGTGGAATTTCCATCTCAACGTTGCTCGGATACTTGAAGTTCTGCAACTCAAGAAAGCAACCCAGGTAAAAGATCTTTCATATTGGACTGTGGATGATGCTGATGATCATTTTTAGTCGTTACAACGTTGTTCTGCACCTTGATAGGTACCTTGCTGCCTGCAAAGCATGCCACGCCCTGCAGTAGGTTCACCTCGTGTCCCTGCTGATGCAGCTGGGCCACGGAAAGAAGCCTTGCACCCAGAGAGGGCACGTGCAGAGCATGAGGCAGATGCACCACCTTGTTGGCGACTCGTAGCTTGAGCGTCCCCGTCCCCACAGCCTTCAGCCGGCCTCCGGAGCCCTGGATGGCCAGGTTGGTTGGCTGAACCTTGATAAAGTCAGCCTCCTCAGGGCTCATGTGGCTGGATGCAGCAGAGTCCAGAATCCAGAAAGGTACGCCCGGCACTAGGCGCGTAGTTGCAAACGCGTAGTCCACGGGAAGCTCAGGAGCCTCCACCGTGTTGTTTGCTGTCGCAGCCTGCTTCTTCTTCTGGTTCTTGCGCTTTGGCCTCTGCTGGCCCTTCTTCCTGCTGAGATGTGGGTACTTGGTATAGCACGTCTCCTCCACATGTCCTTCCTTTCCGCAGAATGTGCAAGTCGGCCTCCCCGGCTTGGTTGGTTGGCCTGTGCTGTATGCTTGGCCTTGGGCAGGCTGCTGCTGGCTCAGGCTTGACCGTGGTGGTGGAGCGCGTCCCCACAAGCAGGTCATCTGCTTCAAGCATGGCCTTCTTCACCTCCAGCAGCGACATGTCCTCATCGAACCTGGTTGAAACGAGGGCAGGCCTGTACGCATCAGGTAAACCACCTTTCAGCGCAGCGGCAAAATCATTGTCTGCCAACACCCCCCCACATCCCTGTACTCACTCAGAAGCAGTTCTGAAGCGGTAAGATAGTCCATCATGGACTGGTTGGGCTGCTTGGTCAGCCTCATTAGGGATGTCCTCAGGTCGTGCTTGTTGCTCTTGGTCAGTTTAGGCTGCTCAAACACCTCCACCAACTTAGCAAAAAGCAAACTGCCCTTTCTCTCACCAATGGTCTTTGCAATCTGGGCTGCTCTGCCAGTGAGGCACGCCAGCAAGGCTGTGTAAACAGCCTTCTCTTGCTTGGGTGTAGCCTCCTCAGGCTTGGTAATGACCCCCTCCAGATCATAGGCCTCCAGGTGGGCTTGGAAAAGCTCCTTGGTCTCTCCCCATTTTGGCAGGAAAGAACCATCAAACTTGGGAATTGCCTTGGAACATGCTGGAATAAAAGAGAGGTACTTGTTTTCCAAAGCAGCAGCAGCAGCAGCCATGTTGTCAAAGAGAAGCCTCACTCCTCCGATACCATGTTTTGTTTTATGATCCTTCCTTGCAGATCACAGGTCAAGATCAAGGCTGAGGAAGTGAAAGACTGAGAGACAAAATGTTCACGCAGAAAACTGGCAGCTTGAGATGCCCTTGCTGCCTTTGTTCATTTCATTATATAGGCAATTAGGTGGCAAAGGTAGAACTGCCACATGTCAAGCAAGGGTTGCAACACTTCTAGATTCCTAGAATATTTGTTGTGTGATTGCCAGATGGCATTTGCTGAAATACAACATAAGGAATGATTGCCATCTGTCAACATGCAAATAACCATCACATGGAACTGCCATCTGTCAATACACTAAGCAATGTGTTCTAGGCATTCGCCACATGTCCATGGAATAAAGTATCTAGAATCCTTGTCAGGAATCAAGAAACACTGACGTAAGATCTGACATGACAGTAGTCACTGTACCATGAATCTACCTCATGAACTAGCAACATGTTCAGGCCAGTTGGCATGCCAGTTGTCAGCACAATTGTCACGTGATATGCTGACACACTAGTCTACTTGGCAAGACCATAGTGCATATAACTTTGGAAGGCCGTATCTCAGCCATTCGTAGTCCAAATCGAGTAGGAAAAAGTGCTACAAGTCCAGCTATTCAATCTCTATCAAGCTGACTATATACAAGCACAATGTGGGCAGGGCAGGTGGATACAATAATATCCAGACAGGTATTGGATTAATACGTCGTACGCAGGAAATAGGAACCTTAACCTGTGGTCTGTTGGTACCGCAGGCTTAGTCCTGGGCTATTGGGTGCAGACGCAATAATCATTGTGGACTGTACAATGTGGTCACTGTGCCTGTATGGCAGACCTACTGTATAGGATCTGGACGCTGTACAGGTTGTTAATACTGTACCGGGGGTGTTAATACTGAGCAGGCCTACGAGGCTGCTCAGGCCTAGCAAAGCACAGTGCACAAGTATATAAAGAATAGGCCAGTGCCAACTGGTTAGATCTCTTGCGAGCCCGCCTCACGTGTGTTGCCTTGACTTGGCAAACTCGTGTCTAAGCACTCCCGTGCACGAGTGCTGTAAGCCTATATTTTTAACCAAGCTCCATTCCAACCATTCTCATGATGAATCTATCCGCGCGCATTGGAATCTATCTATCCCTACACATTGCGCTTTAACTGCCGAGGCAATCCGTGTGGAAGTAAGTGTAGAAGTTTTGCTGACGAACTTGGCCTTTGCGCCGTAGGCAGACCTAGCGCCTGAACGGGAGTTACGGGACAACCAAGTGGCACTGCACATGCGTTATGATGGTATACCTACGGACATTTGGATAATTTTCAGGAGAGGCCTCTAGCCGTACTGGTCTTTAATGTGTTCTAGACGGTTCGAGAAGCCCGTTCCCGCGGACCTGACGTCATGCCTGGTTGGCAGCGCTAGGCGCAGCCACCAACGGGGACGAAGGGACAAAATAGGCAAGGCACGAGCTATGCCAGCAGTCTGGACCCTTGTATCGTAATTTACCACGTTGCTCTACAGATTATTTACCAACGCTTAATCCTGGAGTGTAATTCTCCTGTGGGCTCGAGTGTAAATCCCTCGCATACTGGGTGTAAGTCTTCCCGCATTGAGTGTTTTAATCTGTGTGGTAACATTGTAATATACGAAACCGGTTTTCCGGGTTTGAGCTTATTCGTATTGTGTGACAAGTATTCTTAAGCCACCATCGTGCGCTGTGACGCATAGGAAGTCAAAGGTCTTTCGCATTCATTCTCAATCATTTGGCGCTATTTTAAATAGCCATACGTGTTAAAAGAATGAGCCCATGGTGTTTTGTGGAATGCAGGCAACATTGATCCATCAGCAGGATACGTGGTAAGGAGGGAGATACGTGGGATCAGGCTGGAGGGTGGTAAGGATTATCATGCTCATGACAATGTGATGCGTTTTGAAGTGTGTTTTTCTCCGTTTTTTTGGGTCCTTGTGTTTTTCTCAGTTTTTTGGGTCCTTGTGGTATTCTCAGTTTTCTCGGGTCGTTGGGTTGCCCTGAGAATATTGGACCTGAGAATATTGAGAATATATTCTCAGCTTTTTTCAGTCATTCTCAGGCAAATTCTCAATTATTCTCACAAAACTGAGAAAACTGAGAATAAGCTGAGAATAATTCTCATTTATTCTCATTTATTCTCAATTATTCTCAATATTCTCAGAAAAATTCTCAAAAATTCTCAGATATTCTCAATATTCTCAATTTTTTTGTTGATTTTTGAGAATATTGAGAATTTTTTGAGAATAATCTGAGAATAAATTCTCAGCCGAGTTCCTAGTGTAAGAAAATGAAACGCAGACCCTTGCTACGCTATGTCTTCGCTGCGACTAGGTGAATTCGGCCCAATGGAAACAACGCAACCGAGGAAACGCATCGGAAAGAGAGCAGGCACTATCCCGGTCATCGAAACAAACGCCTCACCATCGGCATCGCCAGCGTACGTCCCGTGGCAACAAATGATTCCAGCGTTCATTCCAATATGATGTGACGACAACAGAAACTCGTCGGCCACACCCACACCTTCCACGAACAGCAAACTGATTTCACTAGGCGCCCAATACGTCAAGCAAAGAAGCACGATAGCATAATACCTAAATCTACAACGACATTCCATTTCCAGGTCGCTAGTTATCGCAGCAGGCCATAGCGCCCCGAACCTCTCCCACGCACGTGACTGCCCACCGACGGCCAGCCACTGAGATCAGAAACAATTCAAAGGTACGCATCGAAATTGAACATTGAACGCTATAAAAGCAATGCCCACGCATTGTCCATCCCCAATTTTCCAGGCAGCGTTGACCGCCATCCCCAGCCAGCAGGAATATTAAGTGCTGTCGCAGCATGTCGCCCCCTCTCCCCCTCGCAGTCCTGGCTTTGCACGTTCGATTGCTTGGGCGCGTCCAGGCGGTCCAGCACCTCGTACTACCCACTTGAAAATCCTCCCAAGTAATTTTTTCCCTGCCTGGTAAGTACGGAATCTGGCAGAAATTCGTCCAGCAAGCATCATACTACTCTCCACTCCTCCAAGTCAAATTTTGCTTGCACTTTTCAAATAAAATTCAGTCAGATCCCGTTCAGACTAAATTTCGGTCTGAATCAAAAATTGCTACGGAAACGCTCAGTAAAACGGTTTCTGAACGAAATTAGAACAGAAAAACGGCCATAACGCCCAACGTATGACCGTTTCTTTACATTTTCTGGACATTCCGTCGACTTGTCTCACTGAACGCTACGAAACTTGAGGACGGCGGGTTCTATACTCCGAGTTGTTGTACTTGTGCGTCGCAGAAGCGTTAACCTACGGCGGCTTGTTTGGTTAGAGATGCTTCGTGCAAGAGTTTGACGGGGCACGCAACAAGCCGACATCGTGCCGGGTTCCGTATTTTTATCTGGGCACGCCAATTGGCTGGCCACCCACCTGCCCGCAAAAGTGCTGAACCGGATCTGGACAAAACCGCCATTTCAGCCCCGTTCAGGAAAATATCAGACTCGATCTGCCTAGTTTGTCACTTTTCGGGCAACTGCTGCGATTGGACGCCACCGCGGATCCCCGGATCGCCCTGACTATCGGTCGCCCTGCGCTCGCGGTTTTCGTACGGGCCACTTTTCGGGCCTCACGGTTCGCCAAACTTTTGCGTTGGGGTTAATCGTAGTCACTAGAAGGGGACAAGGTGGGGGGGCCAAGGCCCCCCACTTTTTCGGACGCACTACGCCACCAGGGGCCCTGAGGCCTCCGCCGAAAGCTTCGGCAGTCCGGGTTAAGCCCGCCGACCGGCCCGGACACTACGCCGGGGGGCGAACGCTCGGCGGCCTTCCTTTGGGGGCTTCCCATCGCGCGCGCTCGCGCCGGCCCGCCGCACCGTCGATCCCACGCTCCGTCCCTCACGGGCACGTCCAACACGCGTCCTACTACTAGTACATCCCAGTCCGAATAGTACTGTATATTGTGAGACGTCGCCGTTCATTGCATGCAAGTATTTCCTTACTCATTACATCCTAACAACTGGAACTCACATTGCAGCTATGCCATGCAGGACACAATGTGGGTACCGCTTTTTGCAAGCGGCAGCCATAACGACCAAACACTTCCATGCAAACTCCCATGTTCATCATTCATTAATATTCATTGAGTGGCAATCCTTTGTAAACACATGCACCATCGGTCATGCCCACTATGACTTCATGTAGACAATGCTTTGTACATGACTCGACAGTGCCCTTGTGCGCGACCGTGGGGCGTGGCAGGCCAGCCCTCTCCATTCGTGGGTGTGGTGGGGAGCTGCCATGCATGCGTGGGTTTAGGGGGTGGCTGGCATGCGTGCCTGGGTTCGTGGGGTGGCTGCAATGCGTGCGAGGGTGTGGGGGGGAGCTGCCATGCATGCATGTGGGGCGGGGGTGGCTGGCATGCGTGCGTGGGTGTGGGAGTGGCTGGCATGCGTGCGTGGGTTTGTGGGGTGGCTGGCATGCATGCGTGGGTTTGTGGGGTGGCTGCCATGCATGCGAGGGTGTGGGGGGGAGCTGCCATGCATGCATGTGGGGCGGGGCGGGCTGGCATGCGTGCGTGGGTGTGGGGGGGCTGGCATGCATACGTGGGTGTGGGGGTGAGCTGCCATGCATCCGTGGGTTTAGGGGGGCGCTGCCATGCGTGCCTGGGCTCGTGGGGTGGCTGGCATGCGTGTGTGGGTTTGCGGGGGGGCTGGCATGCATGCGTGGGTGAGGGGGTGGCTGGCATGCATGCGTGGGTTTGTGGGATGGCTGGCATGCATACGTGCATGTGGGGGGGGGCTGGCATGCATGCGTGGGTGTGGTGGGGAGCTGCCATGCATGCGTGGGGTTAGGGGGGGGCTCAGGGGCTGGCATGCGTGCCTGGGTTTGTGGGGTGGCTGCCATATGTGCTTGGGTGTGGCGGGTGGCTGGCATGCGTACCTGGGTGTCGGGGCTGGCTGGCATGCGTGCGTGGGTTTGTGGGGTGGCTGGCATGCATGCGTGGGTGTGGGGGGGGCTTACTACATGGGTGCGTGGGTTTAGTGGGGTGGCTGGCATGCATGCGTGGGTGTGGGGGGGGGCTGCCATGCGTGCGTGGGTTTGGGGGGGGGCTGCCATGCGTGCGTGGGTGTGGGGGGGGGCTGGCATGCATTTGTGGGTGTGGTGGGGAGCTGCCATGCATGCGTGGGTTTGGGGGGGGACTGGCATGCGTGCCTGGCTTTGTGGGGTGGCTGCCATGCGTGCGTGGGTGTCGGGGGTGGCTGGCATGCGTACATTGGTGAGGGGGGTGGCTGGCTGCCTGCTGCCCGTCTGTTTGCCGCATCCCCCAACCCCATGCCCCAAGGCTTGTAGGTCAAGCCTCATGGGTCATGCCCCATGCCCCCTGCCCCTTGGCCCTTGCCTGCCAGCCTAGGTACCTGTGCTGTATACTCTTGCAGCCTCCCTTGCCTCGCCTGGCCTGCCCTGCCCTCTCTGCCCTCCCGCCCGCCCATGCGGTCCGATGCCATGGATGGAAAATGAGAAGAAAATAATACGGCCCCGCTGGCACCATGCACAAATCACCTGGTTGGTCAACCAAGGGGATAGCCTGCACAATGAGACAGAAACACAGCAGACCCAGCAAAGCAATATTCAGGTTGTAAGCCAGTGGAGATTACTTTTGACTTGCTTGATGAAGAAATATAGCACACCTTCTATTGTCACACCTTCTATAAACAAATTGTTGATTGATCACCTTATACACCACGTAAACATGTTACCAGACGCGCTCTTCAGCCCAGTGAAAATCCACGTGCGAAGCAAGGCAGCTTATCTTACGCATAAAGCACCATGAATGTCAGCCAGTACAGCAGTAAATGACGCCCTAAACTCATGACCAGGCAAGCATCCAGAGGGGCTTTCCATGCCCAGTATATTCCAGTAAATAGCATCACAGATCCTCTGGCAACGGACGCTCACACGGGAAACGCGAAGGACCATGAAGATGGCGTCCTGCACGGCTAAGAAAATGAAACGCAGACCTTGCTACGCTATGTCTTCGCTGCGACTAGGTGAATTCGGCCCAATGGAAACAACGCAACCATGAAAATGCATCAGAAAGAGAGCAGGCACTACCCCGGTCATCGAAACAAACGCCTCACCATCGGCATCGCCAGCGTACGTCCCGTGGCAACAACTGATTCCAGCGTTCATTCCAATATGATGTGGCGACACCAGAAACTCGTCGGCCGCGCCCCACGCCTTCCACGGACAGCAAACTGATTTCACTAGGCACCCAATAAGTCAAGCAAATAAGCACGATGGGATAATACCTAAATATACAACGACATTCCATTTCCAGGTCGCTAGTTATCGCAGCAGGCCATAGCGCCCCGAACCTCTCCCACGCACGTGACTGCCCACCGACGGCCAGCCAGATCAGAAACAATTCAAAGGTACGCATCGAAATGGAACATTGAACGCTATAAAAGCAATGCCGACGCATTGTCCATCCCCAATTTTCCAGGCAGCGTTGACCGCCATCCCCAGCCAGCAGGAATTAAGTGCTGTCGCAGCATGCCGCCCCCTCTCCCCCTCTCAAGTCCTGGTTTATGCACGTTCGATTGCTTGGGCGTGTCCAGCACCTCGTACTACCGACTTGAAAATCCTCCCAAGTCAAATTTTCCCTGCCTGGTAAGTACGGAATATTGCAGAAATCCGTTCAGCAAGCATCTTACTACGCTCCATTCCTCCAAGTGAGTTTGTCCGTGCACTTTCACACATAATCTCAGATCAGTCCACGTTCAGTCTTCAATTTCGCTCTGAATCGAAAAGTTATACGGAATCTCTCAGAAGAAAGGATTCTGAGCCAAATCTGGACATTTAGTGAGCCGTAACGCCTAAATTTGTACGGTTTGTAAACATTTTCTGAACGCTCCGTCTAAAAGTCGTACTGAACGCATCTTCTTCGAGGACAGCAGGTTGTAGACCTCGCGATGGGCCGAGTAGGGTTACTTCCTCGTCCCAGATTCCGTAACCTCCGTAATGCCCGAAAATTTGTTTGCTACGCGACCAAGAGTTAGACGCTCGCAACAATTTGACATCGCGTTTCAGGTCCGTCAACCTGCCTGTGTTTTCTTGATCCTCCCATTGGCGGTCCGCCCCCCCTGCTGAAAAAAGTGCTGAACCGGATCTCCCACTGCCCGCCAAAAAGCTGAACCGATCTGGACAGATCAGACGTTTCAGCATCCGTTCAGAACTCCTGACAATCGATCTCCCTAGTTTGCCACTTTTCGGGCAACTGCTCCGATTGGGCGCCACCGCGGATCTCCGGACTCGCCCTGACTATCGGTCGCGCTGCGCTCGCGGTTTTCGTACGGGCCACTTTTCGGACCTCACGGTTTGCCAAACTTTTGGGTCCGTGTTAATCGTAGTCACTAGAAGGGGACAAGGTGGGGGGGCCAAGGCCCCCCACTTGCTCGGACGCACTACGCCACCAGGGGCCCTGAGGCCTCCGCCGAAAGTTTCGGGCCGCCGGGCGGAGCGCCCGCCTACCGGGCCGGCCACTACGCCGGGGGGCGAACGCTCGGCGGCCTTCCTTTGGGGGCTTCCCATCGCGCGCGCTCGCGCCGGCCCGCCGCACCGTCGATCCCACGCTCCGTCCCTCACGGGGAAATCTTCCAAACTAATTTTTATTCCTCGGAACTACAAAAAATCGGCCTGAAGTCGGCCAAAAATCGTTTTTATTGCTCGAAACTAGTGACTGCACAACCGAAAACGATTTCAGGCCACGTTTAGCACGCGTTCCGGGCAAATTTTTGTAGCACTTATGATTTCACCCAAAGTCAGATTCTATCAGCGCTGATCAGTCCAGAATCGCTACAGAATCTCGAAAATTTCGTCCAGCAAGCATCGTACTACGCTCCGCTCCTCTAAGTCAAACTTTGCTCGCACTGTTTTTAAAAAAATTCAGTCAGATCTCTTTCAGACTTAAATGTCGGTCTGAATCGAAAATTGCTACGGAAACACTCAGTGAAACGGTTTCTGAACGAAATGCGGACAGGAAAACGGCCATAACGCCCAACGTATGACCGTTTCTTTACATTTTCTGGACATTCCGTCGTCTTGTCTCACTGAACGCTACGAAACTTGAGGACGGCGTAGGTTAGCGCAGAAGCGCTAACCTACGGCGGCTTGTTTGGTTAGAGATGCTTCGTGCCAAGAGTTTGACGGCCTCGCAACAAGCCGACATCGTGCCGGGTTCCGTATTTTTATCTGGCCGCGGCCATTGGCTGGCCTCCCACCTGCCCGCAAAAGTGCTGAACCGGATCTGTGTCCATGTTCCCAAGAAAAGTCCATATTTTAGGACCAGTTTTAATTAAAAAATATATGTGCAAACATCAAATTTTGACCCTGGCATTTTTACCACTGACAGATAACACACTTTTTGAATTTTGGACAAAAACCTGGGCTCAAATAATTACATTTAGTTAGTGCCTGAATGGACCCTGGCCCATGGCAGGCCTTAAACCGCAAATTTGGCCAAAATGAGAATTTAGGACCAATAGGACCAATTTCTATTTCGAGGTATAAAACACTATGAACGCGACCGTTTGCGTGGCCTGCCAGCCCTGGACACCACAGGAGCCTCCCCCCCATGATGGCGGTTCCAGCAGTCCCGGTCCACGGCGAAGCTGCACACATTAATACGATGGCCGCCAGGGGGGCTGCAGGTGGCACAATAGTAGCCACAATTCTTCTTGCAGTAGGAGCACTTCTTCTGCTTCTCGTGCTGCCGCATGTCGTGCGCAAGGCCTGGCAGCGGGGGGAGGAAGGATCCCAGCGCCTTCTCACTTGCCACCAGCGGGGATGACAGAATTTCCACCGCCAGCCCCTCGATGAACAAGTCCTGGCTGTCCTTGTCGTCAGCGAAGAACACCTTGGCCAGGTGCGCGTTGGTAAGGCAGATGCTCATGCACTCACTGCTCTCCCGCACTGCGGCATCCTTGGTGCCCCACGCATCACTCAGGGCCACCTTGGCCCCCTGCCGCTTGTGGTTGTTGCAGTCGATGACACCGCTTTCCTTGCGGTAGATGGCCGTGACCTCGCGCTGTGCGGTCACCTTGCGGTGCTCCTCCTCCACACCTTGGGCATTGGTGGACAGCCACGTCTTGACCTGGTCTGGGCCAGCCAAGGTGGTGGAGCACGTTGAAACCAGCAGCATGGGCTGCTTGGACTGGTGCGCGACCGTGAACAGATTGCACGTGCCCACCGACGTGCGCGCCTCGCCTGCAAACGCCACGTGGCTGCCGCGCGGGCCCAGCGCAGCGAACAGCGCCTTCTTGGGGAAGTTGGAGTGGCCAGTCTTGACGTTGAGGATGCTGTACAGCCCGCGCTTCCACAGCTGCACCGCGGCCTTGCTGGAGCCGAACCACGAGTCGCCGAGGACGATACGCCCCGAGCCCTTCCATGCCTCGGTCATGCGCATGGTGTTAGCGCAGGCGGGGCCGTACTCCCGGGCATAGGTCTTCAGGGCCATGGCCGCAGCACCCTCCTGCACCTCCATGTGCAGCATGATCTTGGACTGCCCATCCGCCACCGTCTTCATCTTCCGGCCCAGCGGCTTTGGCTTCCTGCCCACCTTCATGAAGCCGGGCATGGCCCGGCCAGTCCAGGTGATCATGCTCTCGTCGCAGACGATGGTGTGGCCAGGCTGCAGCCCGCTCTTCCAGCACTCATTGATGGAGTCAACCCAGCGACGGCACTTCCAGAACGGGTCGGTTGCCTGGGTTCCTGGGTAGAAGGGCACAGCCCAGACAGCAGTCAGCTGGTGAAAAAGATTGCGTGGCATATATCGCCCGAAATTGTAGATGACGACGCCGTCCTTCCGCCAGTAGTTGTTCGTCCGTTTAAAATGAGAATGAAAGGTGCGGTCCTTTATGGCACCGCCACCTTCATGACAGGCAATCCGGCCCAACCAGCCGATTCTTGAGACCATGCTTTATCATTAAAGCAACCAAAAGACATTTCAATTCCAATGAGATACATGACGAATTACAAAGAGTGTCGAGTTGTAATGTTGTAGTTATAAGAGCAGCTGTGAGGCCCCTTGGGTGACGCCACTGCAGGCCCCTTGTGGCGGCAGTGCGTGTGTTCCCGACCTAGTTCCTACTGGCATTCTTGCCAACGACGACCAGGGTGCCCGAAGGCCCTGTCCCTTGTCTCGTTCTCAGTCTTACACACATTCTTAACAAAACCAATACATTGTCATATCCGTCAGTCCATCCTCATGGCAACTGACTGCATGCAACCACTCACGGGGGCTGCTCCGGGCTGCTCGAACTATTTCACCCCATGAAGACAACAAACCAGTTGTGAGGGAGAGAAACGGACGAACAACGACCACCATGGTTCGTTGCTCATCCTTCTATACTGCTCAAAGCTCAAGCCTGGCGGCTGGCGCCACTAGCGCCACTTTAGACATCAGCCAATCATAACATTGTCTAATTTCCGACAAGCTAAACTTCAAGCTTTATCTGTCAAGCGAACACAAATATACAAGGGCAAATCTATCGGCTATGCCAGGCACCGCCTGGGGCTTCCTTGCATTTGTGTCTGGTGTCCCACGTTGAAATCCTGAAATTGCACATCTGCTCAGTGCCTCGCCGGCTTGCTGCGTACCAGCATTCGGCAAACTGCCCTTGTGACGAATGTCAGTGAAATTCAGGTCCGCCCAAAAGTTCCGTCAGCAAATTCAGCGGACTTGGCGCGTGAGTACAATTGAGATCCGCGGCGTCAGTACCGGGCCGCGGTATAGCAACCCGCACAAGGCTGCGGACGTCAGAATTACGCTAAAATCTGAATTGCGGACGTGATAGATCACGGACGCGACAGCTGTCGCGTTTGCGTGCCATATCATCCTGGACTGGTCATTACCGCTACTTGGAATGCATCCACTATCAGCAGTAATCATGTGTGAGATATGCCACCTCCCCCCCCACTATTTAGCTCACAACAACGTGAGAGCAAAAAGTGAAAGAAAGGCGTCTCACACTAAAGAAGGAAGCCCAAAGAGGGCGTCATTCCAGGCAGCAGCAAAAAGAAAAAAAAAAAAATCCAGCTGCTCCAAGATGCTTTTCCAGGATCAGCAACAACCTTAACATGCATGCTTTTAAAGGCTTAGCAATAACCCCTTCGATGGCTTTTTACCGGGAAAAGCCAAACCTCTTCAGATGCTTTTGAAGGCTAAGCAATAACCTTTTCCTTGTGCTTCCCTGGGTGAAGCAGGAGGAACATCCAGGCTGGCCGGACTGAACCCATCATGGGTTGTTTGTCCGTTTAAAATGAGAATGAAAGGTGCGGTCCTTTATGGCACCGCCACCTTCATGACAGGCAATCCGGCCCAACCAGCCGATTCTTGAGACCATGCTTTATCATTAAAGCAACCAAAAGACATTTCAATTCCAATGAGATACATGACGAATTACAAAGAGTGTCGAGTTGTAATGTTGTAGTTATAAGAGCAGCTGTGAGGCCCCTTGGGTGACGCCACTGCAGGCCCCTTGTGGCGGCAGTGCGTGTGTTCCCGACCTAGTTCCTACTGGCATTCTTGCCAACGACGACCAGGGTGCCCGAAGGCCCTGTCCCTTGTCTCGTTCTCAGTCTTACACACATTCTTAACAAAACCAATACATTGTCATATCCGTCAGTCCATCCTCATGGCAACTGACTGCATGCAACCACTCACGGGGGCTGCTCCGGGCTGCTCGAACTATTTCACCCCATGAAGACAACAAACCAGTTGTGAGGGAGAGAAACGGACGAACAACGACCACCATGGTTCGTTGCTCATCCTTCTATACTGCTCAAAGCTCAAGCCTGGCGGCTGGCGCCACTAGCGCCACTTTAGACATCAGCCAATCATAACATTGTCTAATTTCCGACAAGCTAAACTTCAAGCTTTATCTGTCAAGCGAAAACAAATATACAAGGGCAAATCTATCGGCCATGCCAGGCACCGCCTGGGGCTTCCTTGCATCTGTGTCTGGTGTCCCACGTTGAAATCCTGAAATTGCACATCTGCTCAGTGCCTCGCCGGCTTGCTGTGTACCAGCATTCGGCAAACTGCCCTTGTGACGAACGTCAGTGAAATTCAGGTCCGCCCAAAAGTTCCGTCAGCAAATTCAGCGGACTTGGCGCGTGAGTACAATTGAGATCCGCGGCGTCAGTGTCGCGTTTGCGTGCCATATCATCCTGGACTGGTCATTACCGCTACTTGGAATGCATCCACTATCAGCAGTAATCATGTGTGAGCCACCCGTTGCAAGAGCAGTTCCTACCGACCTTTATGACATAACGCTTAACAAGATTTGGTTATTCACAAATAAAATTGAGAATACATTTTAGCCAAAACCAATGTTCATCAACAAGAAAGACTGGCTTATTCCAGCCCCTGGCCTGCCTAGCTTCGAGCAAACAAGTCCGGCATGTCCAATACCGTGAACATCCGCTACCCGCTCTCCTTTATACGGAAGTTGGCCTTGTCCGGATGTATGCCAACACCCAGCCAACCGCTCTCATCCTAAGCTACCGACAGTGCCCAGGCGAATCTACCATACTGGTAGTCCCTGCGACGACTGTCCTCGAGACAAATCCAAAAAGGCTTAACTTGTATGCCTATCTCGCCTCGACCCATGAAAACAATCTCGCAACCATCACGGAGGTTGCGGCCGGATTGTTCTACTAGTTAATCACATGAAGACAACTGCGTCGTTGTGAAGTGAAAACTGAACGAACAACGACCACAATGGCCGACTGTTCATCCTTTTAACCTGCGCAAGCTAACCTTTCCAACGTGACATCAGCCAGTGACGACCAAAATACGCTGAACAAGGTGCCGCAAATCTAGCATGCGCTTTTTAACGTTAGATCAGGTGCTTGCCTGACACAAACCAAATCTCATGAACAAATCTGTCCAAGCACAAGCTAAACAACTTGTAGATATTTTGCAACACTAAAAAGCGCTGCCGCAATCAGAAATTAACCAGGCTAAATTGCCGGCCATCTCAGGCACCGCTGCTCAAAGCGTGCTGACCGTTCGCGACGTTTCACGTGTAGCCCTGGTCGTTCTCCACAAAGTCTGGTGTCCCTCGTTGTAGTCCTGGCAGAGCACGTGATCACTGGCCCGGCAGCCAGCCCAACATGCCTGGCCTGCCTTAGTGGCGCGCGCCAGCGCCTGGACTGCCCTGGTGACGACCGGTAGCCCAAATCCCCCCTTAGCCCACTGCCGCAAATGCGAACGCACTCGCACTTGGACGAATTCAGAAGATCCGCCGACGATTCAGTGGACGCGTGATTACAACTGAGATCCGCGGCGTCAGTACCGGGCCGCGGTATAGCAACCCGCACAAGGCTGCGGACGTCAGAATTACGCTAAAATCTGAATTGCGGACGTGATAGATCACGGACGCGACAGCTGTCGCGTTTGCGTGCCATATCATCCTGGACTGGTCATTACCGCTACTTGGAATGCATCCACTATCAGCAGTAATCATGTGTGAGATATGCCACCTCCCCCCCACTATTTAGCTCACAACAACGTGAGAGCAAAAAGTGAAAGAAAGGCAGCTCACACAAAAGAAGGAAGCCCAAAGAGGGCGTCATTCCAGGCAGCAGCAAAAAAAAGAAAAAAAAATCCAGCTGCTCAAAGATGCTTTTCCAGGATCAGCAACAACCTTAACATGCATGCTTTTAAAGGCTTAGCAATAACCCCTGACATGCATGCTTTTAAAGGCTTAGCAATAACCCCTTCAATGGCTTTTTACAGGGAAAAGCCTAACCTCTTCAGATGCTTTTGATCAAAGGCTAAGCAATAACCTCTTTCCACCACTAGGCCGGTAGGCCTGACTCCTAACAAGGTTGTTCGTTCAGTTACGGAAGATGATATGTGGGCTCTGCCCCACTGGCAGCCACCCGTTGCAAGAGCAGTTCCTACCGACCTTTATGACATAACGCTTAACAAGATTTGGTTATTCACAAATAAAATTGAGAATACATTTTAGCCAAAACCAATGTTCATCAACAAGAAAGACTGGCTTATTCCAGCCCCTGGCCTGCCTAGCTTCGAGCAAACAAGTCCGGCATGTCCAATACCGTGAACATCCGCTACCCGCTCTCCTTTATACGGAAGTTGGCCTTGTCCGGATGTATGCCAACACCCAGCCAACCGCTCTCATCCTAAGCTACCGACAGTGCCCAGGCGAATCTACCATACTGGTAGTCCCTGCGACGACTGTCCTCGAGACAAATCCAAAAAGGCTTAACTTGTATGCCTATCTCGCCTCGACCCATGAAAACAATCTCGCAACCATCACGGAGGTTGCGGCCGGATTGTTCTACTAGTTAATCACATGAAGACAACTGCGTCGTTGTGAAGTGAAAACTGAACGAACAACGACCACAATGGCCGACTGTTCATCCTTTTAACCTGCGCAAGCTAACCTTTCCAACGTGACATCAGCCAGTGACGACCAAAATACGCTGAACAAGGTGCCGCAAATCTAGCATGCGCTTTTTAACGTTAGATCAGGTGCTTGCCTGACACAAACCAAATCTCATGAACAAATCTGTCCAAGCACAAGCTAAACAACTTGTAGATATTTTGCAACACTAAAAAGCGCTGCCGCAATCAGAAATTAACCAGGCTAAATTGCCGGCCATCTCAGGCACCGCTGCTCAAAGCGTGCTGACCGTTCGCGACGTTTCACGTGTAGCCCTGGTCGTTCTCCACAAAGTCTGGTGTCCCTCGTTGTAGTCCTGGCAGAGCACGTGATCACTGGCCCGGCAGCCAGCCCAACATGCCTGGCCTGCCTTAGTGGCGCGCGCCAGCGCCTGGACTGCCCTGGTGACGACCGGTAGCCCAAATCCCCCCTTAGCCCACTGCCGCAAATGCGAACGCACTCGCACTTGGACGAATTCAGAAGATCCGCCGACGATTCAGTGGACGCGTGATTACAACTGAGATCCGCGGCGTCAGTACCGGGCCGCGGTATAGCAACCCGCACAAGGCTGCGGACGTCAGAATTACGCTAAAATCTGAATTGCGGACGTGATAGATCACGGACGCGACATCAGTACCGGGCCGCGGTATATGTCAAATAACCAGGTATTGGAGGAACCTGATCTTTCTTGAAGCCTAGTACTTGAGAAAATGTTTATCACAATAGGAATTAATGTTCATATCCCATTCGTTGATTAAACATTAATAATATGGGGCGGCCACCATGTCTAGGGCCAGCCCTTTAGGTCACCTGGCTTGTAAACAACAAGGAGCAGCAATTTTCCTTAAGTGCTATGTCCACCCAAAGGGCAAAACCACAACAACGCATTGTAGCCGTCAGATTAGTGACGGCGCATTCAACATTGTCGGATGCACAAAAAGTCATGCACATGCGCCAGAGGCGCGGCGCCAGAGCCAAAAGGTACTCTACCACTTATATTAGGTTTCTTTCTCTAAGGTCGGCGCAGGCTCAACTTATTTTCGTCTACATCTGTCACCAGGGAAGTGACGCGGCGCCACAACTGGTCCGTCTGGCAAAAATTGCCAAAGTCCATGCGGCGCGTCATACCAGACAACTCAGAATATATGGTAAGACCTACGGACGGTACAAAAGTCCACAGTATCTTCCGTACTGAGATTCGACACTGAAAATCTGAAATTCGACACTGAAAATAAAGCAAGGCACTGACGTAGCTCACACAGAATTGTGCCGGCAAGGTAAATCACGGCATATCCTACGTAATAATTCCGTCAATGTCCCGACGGCAGAATAAACGATAATACAAACACGAGCAAGTGGCCCAAGCCTGCACTAATAAAAATGCGAGCCTGTGGCACAAAACGGTAAAACTTCTGACACACCCCCTTGGGCCATGGGCGAGAACTACCTGGCTTGTCACCAAAAACACTTGTTACTCTAGTATAGGTGAGCAGTTGGACGCGTCCGTCCTAACCACCCCCTGACAAAAGCACTGCGTCTGGGTTTCACATAATCAGGTGTTGAACCCGGCCATAGGGGTATATCATGTCATCACTGTCAGCGGCTCACAGAACTGTCTCAAGGGTCCCGGATGGGCCTGCGTCAGTGGCAAAACAGAAACCGGGTGGAAGTTCGCTGGCCTCCTGTGTCATGTTGGCCTGAGCTGGCTTCTCCTTGGGTCGCAGCTCGGGGTGCTTCCGCCAGCAGGTGGCAGGTGTGTGACCGGGCTTCCTGCAGAAAGAACAGCGCTTGGGCGTGCTGGCTGCTCCAGTCGCATAGGCCTGCCCCGGTGGCTGGGCACCAGAGGTGCCTTCCTGCGGCTTGGCAGCACCCCCTTGCCCCTTGGAACCAGTACGGCGATCAACCAGGAAGTCGTCGATCTCCAAAAACAGGAGTTTCACCTCCCCCAAGGTCATCCCATCGCGCCGGCGGGCGGCCAGTGCCTGTCGATACTGTGTAGGTAGGCCGGCCAGCATGTAATCCCGCCACGCTTCATCGGTGAGGGGGATGCCGAGGTCATGAAGGCGGCGTCGGAGGACCTCACCCCTTGTCCAGTAGCTTATCCCCGACTCGGTCGCTGGGTTCATCTCAATCCTTGCAATCTCGCGTTTTTTCTCCGCTTTGTAACTGTCAGTCATCATTGGCTGTTCGATCGTGTCACGCAGCCGTGCAAACACTGTCGATGCTCGCTGATCCGGGCATGAGTCAGCCAAGGAAACAGCCCAGTCTTCCAGGCACAAGAGAAGGGGTGCAAGCAGCACCTCGTCTAAGTTCCGGTTTTCTGGGTTGTCTTCCGCTGTCCCCAGCAGGATATCAGCGATGCCCTGGGAACGGCACAGCGTTGTAAACTGCAGCTTGAATGTGATCCACTTGTCGATATCTTTGCCGTTAATCTTCGTGACGTTTTTCACTGCTTGAGAAAGAAAACGTGTGTTGGCTAGGCGTTCCGCAGCGCGGTCAGCAGCCCGGCTAGTCATTCTGAACAGGGGTATGGTAATGCTGGGCTCAGGTCTGGTTCAAAACAGGGGTATAGTCCGCTTAAACAGTACCAACTTAAAAGAAATAGTCAGCACCTAGTCGTCGCTGGACCCTCCTGTGATGTTGTCAACCACAACCCTTTCAATGTAGTAGTAAAAATCCCACAGGCCAAAATGCCAAGTGTTGTCCTCGTTTTTTACAGCCTGGAAAAGTTGGTGCAACCAAGAGAAAGCTTGTAAAGGGTCTACAGCAAATGAGAAACTTCGACCCTCATACTCAAAGGTAACCTTAATAGGCTTTACAGGGTTGGAGGCTGGCTCTGATGAAGCTGGTGCAGGATTTTCAGTTCCGGACATAGACTTGACACAGTCCAAAACTTGATATCTGGGACCCCAAACCTTGCTCTTAGGATGGCAAAAGTTGCCCAAAGGTGTGATGATCACCCCTAGGTCCTTTTTGCATCAAAAAACCGCCTTCCAAGAACCCCCCAAGGTCAAAAACGGAATTCAACTCTGTAACTCGATACCATGTCAAATAACCAGGTATTGGAGGAACCTGATCTTTCTTGAAGCCTAGTACTTGAGAAAATGTTTATCACAATAGGAATTAATGTTCATATCCCATTCGTTGATTAAACATTAATAATATGGGGCGGCCACCATGTCTAGGGCCAGCCCTTTAGGTCACCTGGCTTGTAAACAACAAGGAGCAGCAATTTTCCTTAAGTGCTATGTCCACCCAAAGGGCAAAACCACAACAACGCATTGTAGCCGTCAGATTAGTGACGGCGCATTCAACATTGTCGGATGCACAAAAAGTCATGCACATGCGCCAGAGGCGCGGCGCCAGAGCCAAAAGGTACTCTACCACTTATATTAGGTTTCTTTCTCTAAGGTCGGCGCAGGCTCAACTTATTTTCGTCTACATCTGTCACCAGGGAAGTGACGCGGCGCCACAACTGGTCCGTCTGGCAAAAATTGCCAAAGTCCATGCGGCGCGTCATACCAGACAACTCAGAATATATGGTAAGACCTACGGACGGTACAAAAGTCCACAGTATCTTCCGTACTGAGATTCGACACTGAAAATCTGAAATTCGACACTGAAAATAAAGCAAGGCACTGACGTAGCTCACACAGAATTGTGCCGGCAAGGTAAATCACGGCATATCCTACGTAATAATTCCGTCAATGTCCCGACGGCAGAATAAACGATAATACAAACACGAGCAAGTGGCCCAAGCCTGCACTAATAAAAATGCGAGCCTGTGGCACAAAACGGTAAAACTTCTGACAGTATAGCAACCCGCACAAGGCTGCGGACGTCAGAATTACGCTAAAATCTGTATTGCGGACGTGATAGATCACGGACGCGACAAGCGTTGACCCCGCCGGCCGCATGGTAGACCATCATCAGGCAGCGCAGGGCGATGTACGCCCACAGCAGGCCCACCGTGACCTTCCAGTCCTTGTAGCCGCGTGCCAGACCCCTCTCGGTCATCAGGTCCGCCATCTCCGGCAGCAGGTCGGTGGGAAAAAAGTGCTTGAACCAGTCCCAGTTGCTCGCGTCCGCGGGATCTGGACAGCAAACACCCACCAATCTCGGCGGGTAGGTCGCGATGTGGCCAGCCATCAGGCGCCGGTCCTCGCGAATCGTGGTTTGCTCGACCCCCCAGGCTGGTAGGTCCATGGGCGCCGGCTCCTGGCCATCGCCCAGCTTGTACAGCCGCGCCCATAGCTCCTCGTCTGGGTCGATCACATTTTCATCCGGAAATTCATCATCGTCAGGTTCCGAGTCCTCCCCGGCAGCAGCGACCGCGCCCTGGTCTGGCTCTTCGGGATCAGACTCGGGATGGTTAGACTCATCGTCCGAATCATTTTCAGGCCCAGCCTCCACCCGCAAGTGCATTTTTTTTATTGCTTCAGTGCTGCCATCGATGTCCCAAGTGCAGGTAACATCCGACCGATCCACACTAACCACCACTCCCGAAATCCTGAACGTGCGCCAATTGACGCCAGCCTCAACAGCACGCTGGTAGGACCACCTATCTTCCCTTTTCTGGCCTGGCTCGTCAAAAAGATACGCTAACGCGCTTACACGAGCTCCGGCCGTGAGGCCGCCATTACCGCGAGGCATCGTTCCCGCAACCACTTTTTCGCTCCGAAATCGGTTATATTTTTGGTCGAGGTACCTACTTTCCCGCCATTATATCCGGTACCCGGGTACGGAATCCGGGTACCATGTGCCGGTACCACGGATCGGGTACATCATGCCGGGTACGGTTGACATGGGGTACGGTCCATATAGTGACCCCCCCCCCCGGGTACCTCGGTTATAGTAAATTGGTCCTTAATTTAGGACTTTGTCCTAAATTAAGGACCGTGGGAGGCTTAACATCTGGACGTAACCGCCGTTTCAGCCCCCGTTCAGAACGTGTGAGACTCGATCTGCCTAGTTTGCCACTTTTCGGGCAACTGCTCCGATTGGGCGCCACAGCGGATCCCCGGATCGCCCTGACTATCGGTCGCCCTGCGCTCGCGGTTTTCGTACGGGCCACTTTTCGGACCTCACGGTTTGCCAAACTTTTGGGTCCGTGTAGTTACTAGAAGGGGACAAGGTGGGGGGGCCAAGGCCCCCCACTTGCTCGGACGCACTACGCCACCAGGGGCCCTGAGGCCTCCGCCGAAAGCTTCGGGCCGCCGGGCGGAGCGCCCGCCTACCGGGCCGGCCACTACGCCGGGGGGCGAACGCTCGGCGGCCTTCCTTTGGGGGCTTCCCATCGCGCGCGCTCGCGCCGGCCCGCCGCACCGTCGATCCCACGCTCCGTCCCTCATGGGCACGTCCAGCACGCGTCGTACTACTAGAAACTCAACCCAGTCCGAATAGTACTGTATATTGTGAGACGTCGCCGTTCATTGCATGCAAGTATTTCCTTACTCATTACATCCTAACAACTGAAACTCAAAATGCAGCTATGCAAAGCAAGACACAATGTGGGTACCGCTTTTTGCAAGCGGCAGCCATAACGACCAAACACTTCCATGCAAACTTCCCTGTTCATCATTCATTAATATTCATCGAGTGGAAATCCTTTGTAAACACATGCACCATCGGTCATGCCCACTATGATTTCATATAGACAATGCTTTGTACATGACTCGACTGTGCCCTTGTGCGCGACCGTGGGGCGCGCCAGGCCAGCCCTGTCCATTCGTGGGTGTGGTGGGGAGCTGCCATGCATGCGTGGGCTTAGGGGGGGGCTGGCATGCGTGCCTGGGTTCGTGGGGTGGGCTGCCATGCGTGCGTGGGTGTGTGGGGTGGCTGGCATGCGTACGTGGGTGTGGGGGGTGGCTGGCATGCGTGCCTGGGTTCGTGGGGTGGGCTGCCATGCGTGCGTGGGTGTGTGGGGTGGCTGGCATGCGTGCGTGGGTGTGGGGGTGGCTGGCATGCGTGCGTGAGTATGGGGTGGCTGGCATGCGTGCATGGGTTTGTAGGCTGGCTGGCATAGTTAGCGAACAGCCAGAACTGTGAGTTCCTGGTCTCTCGCGCCACACAACGGGATGAGCCAAAGTTGCAAAGGCAGCAACCTTTTAACCCGTGCACCAAGCCACGACCACGGTGAGCGGTTCCACGTCCAATGTGGGAGCCTCGGTTCGTGCTTGCCAAGATAGCTGGTCATCCCCCATGACCAAACTATATCCTTTGCGTTGTTCCTCGTTCCCATCGGCGTGACGAGGCACGTGCAGGCATGCAAGCAAATCCTCAACGTCCACTGGCATCAGTGCAGAGCCAGGACGAACTGGATTTGCCTAGACTCTGCAACCTAGGAAGTACAGGACCTGTCACAAGCCTGCAAGGCCTAGTATCCTTGCAGACCTGTGCCAGTCCTGTATTCCACCAGCCACAGGTTGCTGCTCCTCTGGCCTACGTGGACCACAGTCACGTGATAGTCAGGCTAAGCCTGTGCAGGCACGGCCTGCCACGTGTCCTGTCCACTATACCAGAGGACTGTACCCTAGTCGGCCACGGACGGCTAGGACTTCGGGACCTCATATCTTTCTCGTCCCTTGTCTGTTTCAGGCGGTCAGCACGGCGTTGGAAAGGTCTTTCCAAACTGCATCCACTTAGCATATTGGTTGCCCAAAATGCTAACTCCAACCCTTTCTTCTTTTGGAGCTGGACCAGCTTGAAACAAGCCTAACCTTGCTTGTGCCCACTCAGCCACAGACCGCTTGGTCCCTTGAGGTTGATCAGACCTTTGAGGGCCCAGGTTCCTGCCTCCTTTGGGTAACAACATATCTGCCCTTGGACCAGGCTAGGTGTACTGGCCAGTGAATCAGAGGTCACCCCAGGTTATCCCCTGACCCCTTGGTCAGCTCCCAACCTTTCCTTGGGAACTTGGTGCTAGATTAAAGTCAAGGCACATTACCTAGTCCAATGGCTGGGATTACAGGATGCCAAGAACGTACTATTGTGAGTTCCTGATCTTTCACAGTTATCACAGGCGCCCGTTCTTATGGCGCCCGCCTTGGCCAGCCTTTCCCTTTTATGCTCAAAGAGACTCAGGTAGCACCTGCACAAATACTGCCTCATTGGGGAGCCCATGTCTTCACTGGGTGTTAAGCCCAGGAATCACTCATGCCAGGCTGTGGCTCTGCTGGGGAATTGAACCCCACCCCAACCTCCAGGTTTATAGGTGACCTGGAACTTTACACAAGAGAAACATTACAACCATGAGAACAACATGAGAATGACATGACATGATTATGTTTTATTCAAGCATTATATAACCCAGAATGTGGCCCCCTGGCAACCATGTTCCACATGGTCACACAACCAGGTTCTTTATTAGCAACAGGTTGGAAACAAGCACTAGAAAACATATATACAGCAACCTGTAAGAACCAACATTCGGGTTGCCCTTGCATGGCCTAACTGTTTGAGGCCAAAGGCGTCGACTTAAGTCCTGGCGACTCTTCTGAACCCCATGGGGAGGGCCAGGCATGATTCTCAGCTGGTAGGAGTGACATTCCACACCAACTCCTGTCCAGGAGGGTGTACCTAACCCTGAAGGACCGGCTGTCAACCAGTAAGCACCAGTCACCACTTGGTACTTTGGTCAAGCAGCCCACTGGGGACACCCAAGCTGAAGCAAGGCCTGGTCTCTATGGCCGCCCGTGTAAGGGGTCCATGAGCCCACGGAGCAGGGGGTACTGCCTCTCCGCCTTCTCCTCCAGCTTGGTGAGGGCATCTGCAGGGTTGTCCACACCAGGCACATGTTCAATGTGAGCTAGGTAGGACATCTCCTTGAGCAACAAGTAGTCAAGGTCCCTGCTCCTGGCCAGCTGCCTGTGCACAAATTGCACCATGCCCATGCTATCAGTCCTCACCAGTGTGTGCAGCTGCAACCTACAGGAAGCCACTTGACATAGCTGGTAGAAGAGCTCCCTCAAGTAAAGAGCAGTATGCAGCCCTTCACAGATTGCCCTGCACTCAGCAATATCACTGCTGGGTGTAACCCTGTTCTGCAACCGACTGTACCAGGTAACAAGTGAGGTGTGATCTTGCTCCAGGGTAACTAATGCTGCTGCCCTCCCCTGACCTCTGTGACCTTCCTATTATCCATAGAACTGTCCACATAGAGAACCATGTCAAGGGGCTTGTACAAATCCACAGGACCCAGTATGAGAGGGGGAGACATCATGACAGCCTGCACCACACTCTCAGCACCCACCTCAACCAGCTGGGAATCAGTAAGTCGACTCAGAACCAGCAAGTCAGGGGCACATATACTTGCAAGCCATGCCAGCATGCCCTGATGGTAGCACACCTAGCCTGCGTGATGGGCTCCTGCAATGCATCACAATCTGCTGTGGGTAGTCCTTACCACCCTCCATCCTGATGAACCACGAGCCCTTGGCTTGGAACAACGTAGCCTGCATGCCACAGAAGACCATAGGCTCATTCTCCACCATGTGCTGTATCTTACCCAGCTCAAACCGCTTCTGGATCTTAGCCAAGACAGCCTCAACCCAGTCTGGTGGACCTATGAGATGCAGGTCATCACCATGCAGTGAGGCAAAGACAGGAAGGCCATTGTGGGACCCTTGGAACAAACAGGGATCCACTGGAGACACAGAAAACCCACAAGTATTCTTCAAGAACTTCTCTAGGCTCTTTCTCCAGATAATGGGACTGGACCTGAGACCTTCCAACCCTTTCAGAATTCTCAGGTACCTGGCCTTTATCTCTGCTCTCCATACAGCAGGTACAGTCACAAAGAAAGGAGGGATATCTCTCCAAGTCTGCCTAGCCTGATCTTGGTCACCCTTGAGAAAAGCCCTCTTGAAATCAATCAGCACAGAGCTATAGGGCACACCCTTAACCAGAAAAGACAGAAATATACACAGCAGAATCCTCCACGTGTCATGCAGCATCCCTGGAGTATAGAGCTCCTCATCTAACAACTGGCCAGTGCCATGATACTCGGTTACAACTGGTCTGACATGTGGCACCTGGACACCATCAACCTCCTTGAGCTTGAGGACAAACATCAATCTGAGCAGCTGGTGAACTTCTGGCAGCTCATCCACAGGTTCTGCACAGTTGGAAACTATCCACTCATGCCCAGAAGCAACAAAGCCAAGAGTCCATGCCTTAGCCATCTTGGGGCTCTGCATCATCTCGACTAGCTGGCGCCAGGGAATAGGACTGTGAGCAGCTATCTGGTACCTGTTTACCCCTAACTGCCTTGGATCAAAGGTGGTTGGGATTATCAACAAGTCCTCAGCTATGGGCTCCTGACTCTGAGGACCCTCAGCTGGCTGACTCCTAACAGCCTTCACCGCCACTGCAAGACCCTGGGAATAGTGATATCTTTCAAGGGGGAGGCTGCCCCTGCCTTCTAGTGCCAACTCATCAGAGGTCAAAGTAACCCCTGGCATGCACAAGAAGTTCTGTCCCAGAATGGCAGGCCCCTTATAGCCCTCTACCACACAGAACGTGGTGGGCACCCCTAAGATAGGCACACTCACTTCCCCAAGGATCTTCATGGACACCTTTCCTGAGAAATCAGACACAGCAAGGCAACTGGGATGGGACATCTGTAAGCCTACAGCATCCTCTTCCCTGATGACAGACACCTGTGAGTTGGTATCTACCTCCATTGTAGCTGCCCAGCACGACCCCCACCCCGTGAGCTTGGATACCTTGGGATCATGTTTGCTGCGCATGAGTGCTCGGATGACGTCCGCCATGAGAGGCCCCCGGGCCTTAGGTGGCTGCCCCGTCCCCTCTGGCCTTGTGACAGTTGCTTCAGCAGCCTCCTCCTGCTCGTCATCTTCCAGCAGGGACAGACCATCATCCACCACCAGAGGATTGTTAGCTGCTGCTGCCTGGCTCTGGCCTGGCTCCTCAACCCAGCTGGGAGGGCCTGGCCCGTCTGCAGGCCAGATTGCATGTGGCCTTCTTTCCTTGACATGAGCCCAGGACAACCTGTACACGTGCCTTGGATCCTTTTCCAAAGCCACCAGGCAAGATCTGTTAGCTTCTTCCACACGAGTGACAACCCCATCCTGCCACTTCCCCCGCTTGCCTGGAATAGATGGTTCCTTCCACATCCTGACCTTCAGCCCCACCTGAGGCCTCAGCACATTCCAGTTCTTGTCCTTACGTCTCAGCTGGGCAAATAACCTATCTGCCTTCCTAAGACTGGCCTGCACCACGTTCTCAGGCAACAAGCTATACTGCAGGGCCAGGGGAGAGACAGCCACACCATCAAAGTAATAGTTAACCCTGTGGTTCAGCTGCTCTTCTATCCCCTTACACCAGGCTGCCCTCTCTAAGGCAGATGCCACAAGTGGCACTGACTCTGCTGCTAGCACCACTGTCTTCACTTCACGTATGGATCTCTCTACAGCCCCTTGCTGCCCATGACTCTCCCTGGGGACTACTACCAGCTTACAAGGCAGCTGGTCCTGATGCTTGAGCAAACAGTCAAACTGCAAGTCTGCCTGCACACTCTTGCACACCCCAAAGCCTGGGATCAGGGCCTTCATACCCAACAACAAGTGGTGCTCCTGCATACCAGGCAGAACGTCTATCAGCCTGTATCTACTGAACCTGTCCACCCCACCAATATATACAAGCCCCTGATATGCTGGATATCCATCTGGATGTCGCCACGCTCCCTAGCAGGCTCCCTAGCATGGGACTGAGGTGGGTGAACAGCATTCTCCTGGCAACCACAGTTCTCAGCAGCAGCCTGGCATGCCTCCCACAAAGGCTCCCTACCTAGCTTCCAAGCAAACATTGCTGCCTGCCCAGAATGCCCAAACATGTGATGCAACTATGGCCAGCCTCAGCATAGCTCAGCACTCTGTCAGTACTGACCTGGCGAGACGTCTGAACCGTGTGTGGGGACACATGATCCACTCCTGAGGTTCCAGGGCTTCCCTGCAGGCCATCCTGACGCCCCAAGTCAGGTCCTGCACCCTGGACCGCTCCAGGCCCTTCCAGCAAGGTCCCTTGGCCCTCCAGGCCAGCACCTGCTGGAGACCCACCACCTGCATGAGGCATAGGGAATTCAGCTGCAGCATTGTTATTGCAATCCAGTGGAAGAACAACATCTTTACACCCTTGGTGCTGCACAAGGGGCACACCCCCATCCTTATGTACATCCAGCACACCTTCCCCAAGGGGTGATTGACTATTTACAGGGGATGATGCTAGTCACTGCTGCCCAGACTGGCCCCCTGCCCCAGCAGGCTTGGCCTTCCTGTCAGGACACTCACGACGCCAGTGACCTTCCTTGCCACACACAAAGCATGCCCACCCTTCTTCCCAGACCCAGCCCCACCCTTGCCAGGCTTCCCTGGCCTCCCTGAGACTGTCCACCCTGCTTGCCCTGGTTGCCTTGAGCTTGGCCCTTGCCTTGCCCTTGGCCACCCTTACCCTGCTGACCACCAGCTTGCTGGCTCCCAACCCCTCCTTGGGAACCTGCACCCTTGCCACCCTGAGCCCCCTGCCTCTGGCGCCTGAAGCGCTTACGCTTGTTGGGCCTTGCCCCATCACGGGCTGGGTACCCGGGGACATCACCTTGGCCCTGCACAGCGGAGGTGGCATTGCTGCCATGGGACTGGATAGCTTTGCAGGCAGGATCTGGCTTCCTTATGCTGAGGATTACAAGCTCCAGAGCACGCAAGGAGCCATCAGTCTGGTTAAGAAACATGCGGGCACCGTTCCTCCCATCCACACTCAAACCCATACGGTCCAGGAAATAGTCTGCCAAGGCCCTATCTGTGACCAGGAAGCCATACTTGGCCCCCTTGTCCCTGATACGGTTGAGCCTAGCCCATTCCTCTGCCACAGGGCCCACTATCTCAAAGGTGTCATACTGATGCTTTAGTAGTTGGTGAGGTTGAGAACCTTGTCAGAGAACTCCTCCCTCAACCCTCCAGGAACTGTGCCCAGGTTAGCTTATCCTTGACAGCAGTCCTAGCCTTTCCCTGACACGCTCTGACGAGTCCCTGTTGCACGTGGACGAGTGAAACACTTGCACTAGGTTGACAGTGGGGTCCACGGAGCACACAACAAGCTCCATGTCCTCTAGCCACTTGTCTAAGCTTCCTGTGCTAGTGGTGGGTTAAGAGGCTTTTGACCATTCATAACAGTGACAGCACTCATGTGAGGTCTCGACCCTGGCAGCGCCTTCACTGGCTCCACCACAGCGGGTGTCACAACAACGCACCACTTGGTCCAGCAGGCACAGGGGAGAGCACATCCACGTGAGGCCTCTTACCATTGCCGTCAGCGGAGGGTCCCTCTTACGCTTCTCCACGGCAGGTTGCCCATTTGCCACCGTTATTGCATCAGTGCCCTGTGCCCGCACCTTGCGCGCCTCCTCCACCGAGTCTTCATGCCGTCTCTTGCTGCCTGGTCTCTTTCCCCCATCGCCGTCGCTGGCTGGGATCGCCTCTCCCACCAGCTGCTCCTTGTCTTGCCGAGGCTCCTGGCTTGCTCCAGCCGGTGCCTCCATCTCGCCCTTGTCGCCGTCTCCCGGTTTGCCACGAGGCATTATATACAGTGGGATGGCAAAACAAAACAGGCGATAGACAAGGAAAACTGGCTCAAGCGCTGGTGCTGCCTGAAGAAGCCGCTGGCGTTCCTCAGCTATGGCCTCCTCCTCACGCTCCTGCGCTGTGCGCGCCACCGGTGTCCCCACGCGTGGAACTGAGCGGACCTCCTCCGCGTTGTAAGGACCTAATACCCGGCTCACCGGCCTCCCGGCTGGTGTCTGCTCACCGGCAGCCTAGGCGCACTACCACGGCGATACCACTGCAGGTTCCTGACCCACCGACTGCCACCACCCGCCTGTCGTTCCGTGACCCCCGACCAATCTCAGCGAAGTCGTGCTCCGGCTCAAACGGGATATGCAACTCCGCCCTACGCCGAGCTGAGTAGCCTCGTTTGTGCCGTCCCCTTCGTCAATCTGCTGTGACGAACGAGCTATGATGCCCGTGGGGCGATCCACGAACTCGCTGTGAAAATCCTCGTCGGTGACGTCCCGACCGGTGATGACTGTCACCGTTGGCCCACACGCCCCCGGCCTGCTTTGCAACCTCGGTGTATCCAAGGTCGACCAAATGCCGGCTGGTCGTGTGTGATCACCCAGTGATCGGCGTGACCACGCGCCTCTTGGGTCAAGATATTGACCAGGTGCTCACACGTCTGAGCCACCACTTCAGCCGAATCCCACGGACTGTCGGCTTCACGCGTCTGCGCGTCCCGTATATATGTGACGCGTCGGTCCCCTCCCCCAGCGAGCTTGTCGCCACCCAGTGGTTATACAATCTGGTACCACCTAAACAAATGGCCACCAGCTGGCCCAGCGTTTCACGCGCTAAGTCCAGCGCCTGAATGGTGACGTGCCCGCCCTGGTACGCGACCTCCAAACTGTAGATCAACGAAGCTATTTCGTCGCGAATAGCGACGAGCCGCTCCGTGCAGACCCGACCCGTCTCCCCTGGCGACGTCGTCGCCCTTATCCTCATCACCACTGGGTCGTTTGCCGACGGCCCTGCTGCGTTTCCAAACACAGCAACCCAACCTCCTTCCGCAAGACCCCTCGCAACGTAGGCGGCCTGCACAAACGTAGAAGCGTTGGATGGGTGGGAATAGGGGAAAAACGCGTTCTCGCGCGCTGGCGCCTCGGGAGCTGCTTCGTGCCTGGGGATGACTCAGGTGTCTCGACCCGAGCCTCGGCCGACATGAAAAACCTTGCACAACAGAAATGCAATAGTACGAGTTAGCGAACAGCCAGAACTGTGAGTTCCTGGTCTCTCGCGCCACACAACGGGATGAGCCAAAGTTGCAAAGGCAGCAACCTTTTAACCCGTGCACCAAGCCACGACCACGGTGAGCGGTTCCACGTCCAATGTGGGAGCCTCGGTTCGTGCTTGCCAAGATAGCTGGTCATCCCCCATGACCAAGCTATATCCTTTGCGTTGTTCCTCGTTCCCATCGGCGTGACGAGGCACGTGCAGGCAGGCAAGCAAATCCTCAACGTCCACTGGCATCAGTGCAGAGCCAGGACGAACTGGATTTGCCTAGACTCTGCAACCTAGGAAGTACAGGACCTGTCACAAGCCTGCAAGGCCTAGTATCCTTGCAGACCTGTGCCAGTCCTGTATTCCACCAGCCACAGGCTGCTGCTCCTCTGGTCTACGTGGACCACAGTCACGTGATAGTCAGGCTAAGCCTGTGCAGGCACGGCCTGCCACGTGTCCTGTCCACTATACCAGAGGACTGTACCCTAGTCGGCCACGGACGGCTAGGACTTCGGGACCTCATATCTTTCTCGTCCCTTGTCTGTTTCAGGCGGTCAGCACGGCGTTGGAAAGGTCTTTCCAAACTGCATCCACTTAGCATATTGGTTGCCCAAAATGCTAACTGGCATGCATGCGTGGGTTTGTGGGGGGGCTGCCATGCATGCGTGGGTGTGAGGGGGAGCTGCCATGCATGCCTGGGGGGCGGGGCGGGCTGGCATGCGTGCGTGGGTGTGTGTGGGGGGGCGGCATGCGTACGTTGGTGACGGGGGTGGCTGGCATGCATCCGTGGGTTTAGCGGGGCGCTGCCACGCGTGCCTGGGTTCGTGGGGTGGCTGCCATGCGTGCGTGGGTGTGGGTGGTGGCTGGCATGCGTACGTTGGTGAGGGGGTTGGCTGGCATGCATAAGTGGGTTTGTGGGGGGGCTGCCATGCATGCGTGCATGTGTGGGGGGGTGGCATGCGTGTGTGGGTTTGCAGGGTGGCTGGCATGCATGCGTGGGTGTGGGGGTGGCTGGCATGCATGCGCGGGTTCGTGGGATGGCCATTACAATTCGTTCAAGTGGCCCGCCGGAGCGGCTGTACAATTTTTCCCAGTGAGCGCGCTGCCAAGTGTACTTGTGGGCAAATTTTTAGGTGCCCCGTCACTTCGAGGTACTAAAAATTAGGCTACGGTACGAATTCAGCGAATTTCAGCGAATTTTCAGTCGAACCAAAGGAAGTGACGGCAGCTACCAAAAAGTTTCCGTTACGAATTTTCAGCCCAACACTCGCGCAAAATGAAGTGACGGCAACTACCAAAAAGTTTCCGTTACGAATTTTCACTCCCACACGTTTGCACAAGAGGAAGTGACGGCAACTACCAAAAAGTTTCCGTTACGAATTTTCAGTCCCACACTTCGCGCAAATTTTAGTAGGGCTGCACGCAAGCTACCTTTCAAAATTTTGCGCTAGTATGGAACGCATTTCATTTGTCTGGAGGAACGCTGCCCGCCAACTACCCCCGTTCAGAAAGTTCCGCCGAAATTTACTTGAGATTTGGAAATCTGAACGTCCGCGCAAATTTTAGTAGGGCTGCACGCAAGCTACCTTTCAAAATTTTGCGCAAGTATGGAACGCAATTCATTCGTCCGGAGGAATGCTGCTCGTCAACTGCCCCCGTTCAGAAAGTTGCGCCGAACTTTACTTGAGATTTGGAAATCTGAACGTGCGGTTGGAGTTTCGCGGGGAAACCCAAGTTCCCGAGTAATTCACCAATGACGCGCTTCGAACACTTGCCCGCTAAAACCTAAGCAGCCGCTCCGGCTGGCCACTTAAAGGAAACGGGATGCTGCCAGGCTGGCATGTGTGCATGTGGTGGGGAGCTGCCATGCATGCGTGGGTTTAGGGGGGGGCTGGCATGCGTGCCTGGGTTTGTGGGGTGGCTCCTGATTGCTGTCTGGCCCCTAATCATGTGGATGTGGCTGGCTGCCTGTCGGTCTGTTTGCCGCATCCCCCAACCCCATGCCCCAAGGCTCGTGGCTCAAGCCTCATGGCTCATGCCTAGTCCCCTGCCCCTTGGCCCCTGCCTGCCAGCCTACCTGTGCTGCGTACCCTTGCAGCCTCCCCTGCCTGGTCTGGCCTGGCCTGGCCTGGCCTGGCCTGGCCTGCCCTCTCTGCCCTCCCGCCCGCCCATGCGATCCACATGTCATGGATGAAAAATGCCAAGAAGATTATATGGCCCCGCCGGCACCACAAATCACCTGGTTGATCAACCAATGGGATAGCCTGCACAATCAGATAGAAACACAGCAGACCCGGCAAAGCAATATTCAGGTTGTAAGCCAGTGGAGACCAAGCCGGCTAGGATAAAGACCGCGGCCAATAAAGGAGGGGGTAGCGATGTAAAGGGTTCGCCCCCCTCTCCGAACGGTAGCTCGAGCGGGAGCGCTAGTACGCCTACATCGCGCGGAGATAATCTCGATGCGCACAAATGGGACGACGTGGATGTCGAGTTAGAGGAGAAGCCGGGGGTGTGGCGGGTATGGGCGCGGAGGAGGCGGAGATTTACGAAAGAGTAAAAGCGCGAGTGAGGGATAATCTGGACGCCGCAAAGAGGTTCATATCATTGAACATAAACTCTTCCGATCCTGACATGCGAAAGCTCGCAGAGGGGACGCGAGACACTCTCGAGCACTGGTTTACAAAGGGGCGCGAATTGAAGTCGGCGTACTTGAAAACCCCCGAGGACGACCACATGAAAGAGCTGCAGGCCAAATACCCCGACAACTGGTTCGACATTTTGCGCGCGAGGTCGTTGGATTTGTACAAGACGCCGTTTTCTCACGCTCCGGGAGTGTATGAAATTATAAAAGGGGAGAATGAAAGGTTAGGATTGCCTGTGAGGCCTCCAAAATTTTACGGGCTCGATTCAGATAGTACGGCGGCCTTAGATGAAGACTTAAAAAAAAGGTTGAGGGAGTTGAGGTATTTTCCCGAGTCGAATAAGGACCCGCCATCGTACAAAGAAGAAAAAGTGCATCCCGACGTGGCAAGATTGGAAGATTCGGTGGAAGAGGCTAAACGCGTGGCTGTTTTGTACAAAGGTGCCGATCGCCAGGTTTTCGAAGCTTCTGACATAGAAGCACAATTACCGGAGGCGCCTCAAGGACCCGTGGAACCGGCCAATTTCGAAAAAAAATTTGATATTGCTCAATCCGCCGCTCTCCGATTAAAATTGCTAACTGAAAGCCTCCCAGACGACCAGAAAGGAAAGATGATGGGTCCTAAAGAAATTGACGAAACTGTCATCGACGTGTTGCGCGGAGTTGCGATCGATAACATACAAATTAACGATAGAAACGTGGCTAAAGATAAGCAGGCTCGTGACGAATCTAACGCTAGATTGAAAGAAGCGAAAGAAATAATCCGTAGCGCGCAGGATTCTGAGAGAAAACGCAAACAGAACGAGAAGGATGAACGCGACAAAGCGGAGAGTGAGGCGAAGGCGCGGGCGGAACGGGAACGCAGACAGTCGTCGCCACCTGTCCAATCGCAACCAGGACCTGGGCCGAACGAGACAGGGCGAGCAACGGACGTCAAGATCCCTGAAACAAAAACCACGAGGATCGAAAAACGCGAAAACACCACGTCGGACATTTGGCAGGAATTGACGCCTGACCAGCGACGCACAATTCAAAGTATCGCCAGTCAACAAGAAGATGACATTATTCAAGTTTTGCTCGATCATAATCCGAAACCATCTGACCCAAATAAGAGCCACGAAACTCGCGCCGAGGCCGTGGGCATGCTGGCCAGGGGGGGCGCCCCCGTGAAGGAGCCCGAGTCCGAGACCCGCACACAACGTCCCGCCAACACCGATACCACCCCCCCGCTGCCGCCGCCACCGAGACCGATACAGAGACCGCCCATCCCCTTAACTTCTTGGCCTTGGTTGAGAAATAACAGAGGAGACGCAACAAGGGCGCGTAATGCGCCTAGGGGCATCGACGTCTTTTATAGCCTACAACACCCAGCGCAGGGAGACCCAGGGGTGGTTGTGCAGCCCCAGACAGACAGGACCACGCGTGACTCCGGCTATATTGTTTCGACCCCGCCGCAACCTACAGAAGCGCCTAAGGTGACCGTGAGAGAACCGACGTTCAAGGAGAAGTTCAGGGAGAGCGTCAAGGACCTCACGCACGATCAACGCGAGGCGATGCTGAAGTCGCTACTTGTGCGAATGCTCGCAGACGCTATCAAGCGAAATGAAGAAACGAGAGAAAACACCGGCCATGCGACCCCGGGACGCGAGGAAATGTCCAGGAGAGACCTCCTTAAAAAGGTCCTGGCATGGAAGACACGAGAGAAAATCCCCGAACATCTACAGCGTTGGTTGACTGCCACCACCACCACTGCGCCCAAAACGCCAGCAGTCGACCCATCCATCGCTGACAGTGGTGTCAGGGCGGCACCCAACACGCCAGCAGCCGACGCAACCACGAATTACAGGGGTGTCAAGCAGGTGACCCAGGATCAACGGGATCAGGCCTTCGCGGACGTTATGGCGAAGACCCTCGGACTGAGCGACACGGTCAAGAAGGCACAGGAGAAGGCGAAAGAGCTCGAGGGTATGCTGGCTGAGAGTGAGAAGGGACGTAAGGAAGGCGAGGAGCGTTTGGGCAGGACTCAACAGGCATTGGACAAGAAGGGGGAGGAGTTGACGAAAGTGCAGGAGAGGATTGCCGCGCTGGAAGCCGACCACTCCGCGCGGACGAAAGCGACAAGGAAGGAGATAACAGAGCTGCAATCGAAGGAGATAGACTTGAAAGCTGCCATAGAGAGATTGGAAAAGCGACACGCCGATATAACGAAAGAGCTGCAGAAAGTGACTGCCGCCAAGGAGGCCGCCGAGCGCGGTCTTCGCGAGGCCAACGATAGGATTCAAGAACTTGCATCCGATTTATCTGGCGCGCGCGACAGTCTCGCGGAGGAGCAGAGGCGTTCCGCTCAGAGACGGCGAGGCGTTTGCAGGAGGAGTTGGCAGCAAAGGACGGTGCGATAAGGGCTCAGGAGGAGGTGTTGCAAAGGGGATTGGATAGAGTGCGACAGCTGGAGAAGACCGCGGAACTGCGGGGCGTGGAGGAGGCCAGGTTGCGAGCGGAACTCGACGAGAAGAAGGGGCAATTGGAGAAGGCGACAACGGCGGCAAATGAATTGCAGCAGAAATTGCTAGATGCGGATAAGGAGCTAAAAAGGCGATCGAGGACGGAGCGGAACATCAGAAACAGTTCGAGAGGCGGGTGCAAGAAATCAAGGAAAAAGAGGGGCAGTCCGCGGCAGACAAAGACAATAAGCTGAAGGAAATAACAGAGGCTCACGAACAACTCAAAGCGGAACTAGAACTAGCATTGGACAGTAAACACAAACAGCTAACTAAGGCGAAAATAAACTATGGACGTGCAGGGGCCGCAAAACTGCACGTCCTTAGTCTTGTAGAGAAGCTGAAAAATGCCCGTGTTGCGGCTGATGCCGACCGCGAAAAGCACGCGGGGGAGTTGAATAATGCGAGGTCCGAGCTAGCCGCCGCCAAGGAATCGGTGCGGACATTGACAGCCGAGCAGGGGAGGCTGGCGGGACAGCTGCGAGACGCTCTGGCGGGGAAGCAGCGGGCGGAGGAGGAGACCGCCGCCGAGAAGACGCGTTCTGCTGCGACGGAGAAGCAATTGCAGTCGGAGTTGGACGGCAAGGAGGAGTTGAAGGCGCGAGAGGCGGAGTTGCGAAGGGAATCGGAAAGAGTGCGAGAGCTGGAAAACACCGCGGGACTGCACGACGCGGAGGAGGCCAGGTTGCGTACGGCCCTTGGTGATAAAAAAAGACAGTTGGACGAGGCAAAAAGGCGAAGGAGGCCACCGACAAGAAACTAACGGATGCAGAAACAGAACTGGACGAGTTGAAAGATCAAATCGATGAAGCCCGAGCGGCGGGTAAGACGGCCTGGGACGCCCACAAAAGGGTGCTAGCAGAGAAAGAGCGCGAGGTTGCTGCCAAGAGGGCGGAGTCGGCGTTATTGATGAAACAAGCCGAAGCCGCGCAGGACGCAGCGGAAGAATTGGCTGCAGAGCTGGACCGCGTGACCTCCGCGTACGAGGCGGAGCTGGAGAGTGCCAAAGACAGGGTGAGGGGCGCTGAGAAATCTGTTGCCGCACTAAAGGCCGCACAGACAGAATTGAACGGTAAGCTTAAAGAGGCGCAAGCGGGACAGAAGAGGGCGGAGGAGGAGACCGCCGCCGAGAAGACGCGTTCTGCTGCGACGCAGAAGCGATTGCAGTCGGAGTTGGACGGCAAGCAGGGGGAGTTGCAGGCGCAAGAGGCGGAGTTGCGAAGGGAATCGGAAAGAGTGAAAGAGTTGGAAAAGAAATCGGCACTGCAGGACGCGAAGAAGGACGAGTTGCGCAAGGCCCTGGAGGAAACAAAAGCCCAGTTGGATAAGGCAACAAAGGAGAAGCAGGCGAGTGACCTGAAACTCAGAGAGGCGGAGGAGGAGTTGCGGGAAGCCACTGCGAAGGGGGTGGAGCAGGCGGAACAGTTTGAAACGGAAGCAAAGGCAATCAAGAGTACCTTTTGACTTGCTTAATGAAGAAATACAACACACCTTCTATTGTCACACCTTCTATAAACAAATTGTTGATTGATCACCTCATACACCACGTAAACATGTTACCAGACGTGCTCTTCAGCCCAGTGAAAATCCACGTGCGAAGCAAGGCTGATTATCTTACGCAGAAAGCACCATGAATGTCAGCCAGTACAGCAGTAAATGACGCCCTAAACTCGTGACCAGACAAGCATCCAGAGGAGCTTTCCATTACCACTATATTCCGGAAAATGGCATCACAGATCCTCTGGCAACGGACGCTCACACAGGAAATGCGAAGGACCATGAAGATGGCGTCCTGTACAGATAAGAAATTATAACGCAGCCCCCTGCTACGCTATGTCTTGCTACGCTAGGCAAATTCGGCGAAATGGAAAGAACGCAACCGTGGAAACGCATCAGAAAGAGAGCAGGCACTATCCCGGTCATCGAAACAAACGACTCACCATCGGCATCGCCAGCGTACGTCCCATGGCAACAAATCCAGCGTTCATTCCAATATTGTGTGACGACAACAGAAACTCGTCGGCCACACCCCACGCCTTCCACGAACAGCAAACTTATTTCACTAGGCACCCAATACGTCAAGCAAAGAAGCAGGATACTATAATACATAAATCTACAACGACATTCCATTTCCAGGTCGCTAACTATCGCAGCAGGCCATAGCGCCCCGAACCTCTCCCACACACGTGACTGCCCACAGACGGCAAGCCAGATCAGAAACAATTCAAAGGTACGCATAGAAATTGAACATTGATTTGCGCAGCAACTCGTCAGCAGAGCTTGTGAGCTCCTGGTCCTTGCCGGCTGGAATGACCCTAGGCTGCTGGCTAGCAACCTTTATCCTCACACCAGGCCTACGACCCTCGATAGGCTCGCCACTCGTCGTGACGACCAAGGTTCGTGTGTGAAGACGCTCGTTGCCTCGTTGAGCCTCGAGCTATATGCAACCTCGTTCCATCCTTGTTCCTCGGTCATGAGCAACGCTGGGCAACGCTACATTGCCAGAGCCTCGTATCGCTGCCCTGCATCCTCGTTGCAGGCAGCATACAGGAATCTCTGGCTATCCTGTGTCTAGGACAGCACAGGACCTGCCACAGTCCTGCAAGGACTTACATCCTTGCAGACCTGCTGGCTGGCTACTGGCTTCTACTAGCCACAGGACCGTTGAGCCCTCAGTACACTGTGTCCCAGTCAGGTGAGAGTTCAGGCTAAGCCTGTGCAGGCACGGCCTGCCACGTGTCCTGTCCACTATGCCCTGAGAGTGCACCGCCCTCGCCCACCGGTCGGCAGTACTTCGGGACCTGATATCTTTCTAGTCCCTTGTCTGTTCTAGGCGGTTGACACGGCGTTGGAAAGGTCTCCTCAACCTGCATCCATCTAGCACATTGGTGCCCCAATATGCTAACTCCAACCCTTTCTTGTTTTGGAGCTTGGACCAGCCTGAGAACCTATCAGCCACTGTCCCCACAAGCCTTCAAACATCTGATCCCTCCCAGAGACCAGACCTGCCTTTTCTTTTGGAACCTGAGGTGCCTCCAAACATTAGCTAGGCCTGCTCATTGGTTCAAAGGTTGCCCTCTGACCCACATGACATCCCAACCCTTTCTTTGGGAACCTGGTGGAGATTAAAGTTAGGTCTGCACTTAGTCAGAGGAGATTGGATATAGGAGTCCATGAACGTACTATTGTGAGTTCCTGGTCATCCAGTTATCACAGGCGCCCGTTCATATGGCGCCCGCCACGGAGCCTCCTTTATCTTTTAAATCCTTCCAAAGACTGAGAGAGCCCTGACAAATGTTAGCCAACACATGGGGAGCCCATGTCCTCACTGAGGGATAAACTCAGGATTCACACATGCCAGGCTGAGGTCAGCTGGGGAATCGAACCCCACCCCATATCCTCCAGGTTTGGATCAGCTCCTGGAACTGAGCATCACAAACAACAAGACATGACAATAACAAGATTATGTTTTATTATAAAGAAGTATAACCCATAGTGAGACCCCTGGCAACCACGTCCAACATGGTCACACAACCAGGGATTTTATTAGCATGCAACAGGTTGGTTACAGAGAATATATACAAATGTACAGCAACCTGTTAGAGCCAACACTTGGGCTGCCCTCGCAGGGTCCATTCCATGAAGACCCAAGGCCCATTACAAAGTCCTTAAGACTCTTCTGCAGCTCCATGACAGAGCCAGGCAAAATTCTCAGCCAGGGGAGTGACTCCACCCTGACCCCTGTCCAGCAGAGTGTGTCTGAACTCTGAAGGACCTGCTGTCAGCCACCACGTGGCTGCCCAGCTCACTGGGATGCCTCCCACCTAGAGCAAGGCTGTTTGGTCTACTCTGGCCCTCCCCCCTTGGAGGCCATGAGCCCACGGAGCAAAGGGTATTGCAGCTCAGCCTTCTCCTCCAGCTTGGTGAGAGCATCTGCAGGGTTGTCCACGCCAGCCACATGTTCAATGTTAGCTAGGTAGGACATTTCCTTGAGCAACAAATAATCAAGGTCCCTGCTCCTGGCCAGCTGCCCGTGCACAAACTGCACCATGCCCATGCTGTCAGTTCTTACCAGTGTGTGCATCTGCAACCGACAGGAAGCCACTTGACATAGCTGGTAAAATAGCTCTCTCAAGTAAAGAGCAGTATGAAGCCCTTCACAGATTGCCCTGCACTCAGCAATGTCACTGCTGGGAGTTACCCTGTTTTGCAACCGACTGTACCAGCAGACCAGAGAGGACTGTTCCTGCACCAGGGATATTAATGCTGCTGCCCGGCCCGTGACCTCTGTGACCTTCCTACTATCCATAGAACTGTCCACATAGAGCATCATGTCAAAAGGCCTGAATAAATCCAAAGGACCCAGCAGGAGAGGGGGAGACATGCGAACAGCCTCTACCACTCTCTCAGCACCCACCTCAACCAGTTGGGAATCGGTTAACCGACTCAGTACCAACAGGTCAGGAGCACAAATGCTGGCCAGCCATGCCAACATACCTCGTATTGTTGCACATCTGGCCTGTGTGATGGGCTCCTGCAAGGCATCTATGATCTGCTGAGGATAATCCTTACCACCCTCCAGCTTGATGGACCATGTACCCTGCTGATGGACCAAGGTCGCCTGCATTCCACAAAACACCATGGGCTCATTCTCAACCATGTACTGGATCCTACCCAGTTCAAACCGTTTCTGGATCCTAGCCAGAGTCAACTCTTGCCAAGTGGGATGGCCCAGGAGATGCAGATCATCACCATGCAGGGAGGCAAACGCTGGCAGCCCCTCATAGCTACCCTGAAACAGACAAGGATCAACTGGAGAGACTGAGAGACCACAGACAGACCTGAGGTACTTCTCCAAGCTCTTCCTCCAGATGATGGGACTCGATCTAAGGCCTTCCACGCCTTTGAGAATCCTCAAATACCTCGTCTTCAGCTCTGCCCTCCACACTGCAGGCACCTTAACAAAGAAAGGGGGTATTGTGCGCCAAGTATCCTGTGCTTGCTGCTGATCACCCTTAAGAAAAGCCCTCTTGAAATCTACCAACACAGAGCTATAGGGTATCCCTTCTGCAGAAAAGACAAGTAAATGCACAACAAAATCCTCCATGTATCATGCAGCATCCCTGGTGTGTAAAGCTCCTCATTTGCTAACTGTCCAGTGCCATGGTACTCTCAGTCACAACTGGTCTAACTAACATGTGGCACCTGCACGCCATCCACCTCCTGAGCTTGGAGGCAAACATCCAACCTGAGCAGCTGTGATCCTCCGG
>RPFO01000389.1:756439-891458 GCA_009746045.1 Mesostigma viride | reverse complement strand
TAAGGGCCGGGCGGGGCAGTCACTAGCGCGACGTTACCGATGGGTACTGTGACCGTTGCGGGTGGTAATTCCGGGGTTGTGGGGCCGTCAGGTCCCCCAATGACGGGGCTTTCCAGTGCCCGTCCAGGGGTGGCACCGGGGCCGTTAGGTCCCCTCGTGGCGGGGCTTTCCAGCTCCTCCCACCGACCTTTGGCTCCTGTCCAGGTTCCCCCTCAGGGGTCTGGGTGGACCTCCCTATTGCCACGTGTGGCGATAGTACGGGCGTGCGATTGGTCATGGTCACATGACAGTTTACATTGTGTTCTTCACCACATTGTCTTATCGGGTGGGAGCCTTTGGCACCTTGCTTGCCATTGGTAGACTGTTCTATTTGGGACGTCGTTGAGTTGGTGACATTTGGCGACATTTGGTGACATTTGGCGACATTCGGTGATCTTTGGCGACTTTTGGCTACTTTATTGTTAGCATGGCCTTTATTGGCTCTTGTGATGAGAATTTGGAGGTTGAGCCACCTGCGTGTGATGTATCACCTCGTGCAGTTACAGTGGTGGTCGTGTCGATGCCTGTATTGACTATCCTCACTTTGGATGTGTTACGATTCACGTATGTCCGTGGCTAAACTTGTGGTGATCGTGGAGACCTTGGCTCACTGCCCTGTGTCTTGGCCCCTCGCTTCTGTCCTTTGGGCATGCATCCTTCTTCTGCGTGCCGCGCGGCCAATGGACGGGATCTGAGTTGGGCTTGCCCGATGGACCAGCTTAGTCGTGCAAGCTGGTCCCTGCCCCATCGGGACCATAGGTCACTCATGGGTTGCACCATGCGTATACGGAGTCTAGCATGTTCTGGGCGTGGTTGTCGTGGGCTAGCGGGGTAGCCGACCTCTCCCCAGAAGGGGGGAGGAGTGTTGCGTCCAAGCCCATTTAATTAGGTTCCTTTAGTGGACAGTTCGGCGCAACAATGTGAAATAGGCGAAATCTTAGTGTTCGACTATTTAGGACTATTTGTACAGCCGGTTCATACGGCGTTGTACTTGCTATTCAGTGGTTTTGTAGTACTTCGGTACTTTGGTTTATCTGTAGGTGCGCAGCATGTCAATGTGCGTGGACCTAGTATAATTCGTTTTGGGTCGTACGGTCAATTTGTGTGAACCGTAGCGCCCTAGAGATCTCGGTTGACCATGCGTCCAAGCAGTGCTGCTTGGCACTGCTTGGCAACGCTGTGAGCCGCCAAGGTTAATAGTGTGTGGGAACGTTCACCATTGTCACCCCCGGAATGAATGAAATGAATTGAGTTAATCTCTTTCTCTTTCCGGCTGGGTCACGCCCGCGGGTTTAGGAAATGCATGGTCCTGAATTCCTGTCGTAAATGCTACATGTACCTCGGGAGGCATTAGCCACGCTTCCCTATAGAGGTTGTCTCACCGCAGGCTATAACCGGCCAGGGTCAACTGCGCCAGGTTAATTATGTTAGATTAGTTATCGTCCATACTATTCATGGTGTGGATTGCGTAGATTAATATAGCGACCACCGTTCATAATGGTCTATTATGAATCAGGTGTAGATCTTTCGCAGCCGGCAGTCAGCCGGGATGTAAAACTCCCCAACGGGAGCACGAGTCTAATTAATTAATTAATTAATTAATTAATGGGGCTCGTGTCGTCGGGTCATGTTGTGAAAGGGGCTCTCATTTTTCCCACTGCGTTGTACTGCGTTGTAATTGTAATGCTAATAAAAAATAGCTCCAGTGGCCCAATGGGCCTGAGTTTTGTTTCACAGAGCCTGCATATGTTGCCCATAGCTCGTCCAAGAAGCCAGATTTTTTCATGAACCATTTGTGAATAAGCACATGACTTGTGACCTAGGGTCAATAAATCGCGGTCATGGTCAGACCCCCCTGTATTCAAACCAGTGCATCTCTCTAATGAATAAGCATTTTGTAGGTCTGAGTAGCTCAAAAAATCCTTTGATTTATGGGCTTTCAGGAAAGTATACACATGACTATGAAAAAAAATTTTCCCTTGATGTTATGACGTGTTCTATAAATAGCTTACAACGCAGTATATCGCGTTCTAAAAAAAAAACACGGAGCATCGAGTATTTAGGAACCAGATAGCTAATTACATCCACCCGACGCAGTCACGTGCTAATTTATTAACAATCCAACAATACACTTGCACAGCGCAAATTTTTGGCCTCTTTGAAATATTTGCATAGTCCACGTGGCCGGGAGTACCGGTTAACGTGCCCCCTCGAGGGCTTATATTGTCGGTATAGTTCTAATATGTAAGAATTTACGCAGTCACGTGTCTATTAAATAATTAATTAATGTAAGAATTTACATGCTTTTTTACTTACTCACTAAATAATTACAACACATATGCATGAATCATAGCGCTTTGTGTGCTTTGTACAACCCAAACCATTCTGGCACTCCCGGTCGTCATCTTGCCGACACCCCACCGCGCCTCACCTGACCCCCGGCACAGCACACACCTCGTTTCTAGAACGGGCCTACATACGAGGAGGGCGCTGATGCCGTGTAGAGACTCCACACATGTTAGGGGAAACAAGATGACAACGGCATGTGGTCATGGTACAAGCGCCAAGGGCACCTAGTGGCCTTTACCTGCCCCACACCACAACATCCCAAGCATGCCTCATCTATTGGCTTAGCACCTGGGCTGCTGCCACTGTCAACATTCTTGGGACAGCCACGCCATTGGTAACTATACAAGGCACCCGCCCAGCAGCGCCCAACTGCCCGCCACCCCGCCGTCCTCCGCGGAAAAAATACCTCGCCCCTCCGCTTGTGGACCCTTCGCCTTGCCACCCTTTAACATCATAAAGGTCACCAATGCAGTAAGCCCGCTTTGGAAGAAAGGCTGGAGCAGAGGAGATCCTGGCAGCTGACATGAAAACACATGCCGCGCACAAAGATGTCAAACAGGTTGTTTTAAAATCTGTTTATTGGGAACTTCCTTGTTGCAGATGCCACTTGACCACAACGGCCCTTTCTTAAATGGATAATAATGGCAAGTAACCCTATCCCTCACATGTTAGCGTGCAAGGATGGCAGAAAGCTATCATGGAGACAACATCTGCACATAACTTTTGTCGGAGAAACAAGTATGACAATGGGCAACGTTGCACAACATCAAGGTGTTACGATGGCATCACGGTATGGTGAGCTCCCTTCATTGACACACGAGTATTGACTGACTGGTTGGAATAAACCAACCGAACAGGATAGAGATGATTGTAAATACCAATACAACCGACTAACATGACACAAGCAAGCGATCCATTCTCTCAAAATGATATCGACACACTTTGATTGTGTATACAATATTTTGAACAGACTTGCAAATCGGTGTAGTAAGGATCCGAGCGAATATTGTCACAACAATGCAACAAATCAATGCCCTGGTGCACCTAGAGCAGGGGTCCTTTACATCCCCACCCTTGCAGGAAGTAGCTTAGGATGTATGATAGGCCATATGCCCCCTCTCAAGGGCTATGTGCTACATATACTCCCAACGGAGTTATGTTACAATTCAATTCAATTCAATTCAATGCAACAAATGGAGCGGCAATTCCAGGATGAGAGGGAACATCTGCAGGATGCTCGCTAGCCGCCTGCTTAGCTGCGCCCATCCGGTCTCACCGCTCTTTCTATCTTGCTGGCAGCGCCAGTAATAACCGAGGCTTGCTTTCCTGTAGCGTCCGCTCAGCTGGCGAAGTTATCAGCACCTGCGGAGCAGCTCATTTCGAAGTGGCAACACCGCCGTTACGACACAAAGCACCATGGGACCTGCGTCCTGCAATGGAAAATATTTGCCTAAATATCGTCGTCTTGTGCCCGCACCTTCATGCAGGTTGAAAGAACTTATCATCGTGCGAATATAGTCCGCAACGAGATGTGAAAAGTGCTGCGCACAACCCGACGGATCTCCTCCACAGCAAAGCCGAAGATTTTAAAGAAACCAATCCTACTGAGCCGCCATTTTCTTGACTGGGCTAGTTTGTCTTGCCAGCTAGAACTGCAACGCAAGGATTCAGCCGTTTATAGACAAGGAACTGAAATGTCAGACTACTTGACTGGCACTAATGCCGCTACATTCTTTCGGTCCGCCGCATTCTCTTGCTGTGGAGTTCACTTCATTATGCTAAGCAAACGCCCCCGCTTATGCTTGGCCATAGCGATGGACTTTCACGTTTTCTGCCTTGCGCCCTGCGCGAACCCTTGCTTGGAAGTTGGCGCGCCTGCAGTTTATTCTGTCATTTGTACTTCCGCACCCAAAATTTACGCACCGAGTCGCATGCTACCCGTTCAGTAGCCTTCGCACGTGCACCTGCTCTGGCGCCCTAGTAGGCGCCACTACACCGCCCGCATTGGTAGGAATACTAAATAATTATGAGGCTGGGCGCCGGCCAGCTGCAAACGATAATTAAAACAAAAGAATTTAAGTAACTAATTCCCGAGTGTACTGACCTGTAGTTTTTGAAACTACCAAACAAATAAAGAAAGTGTAAATAAATTGTTTGACTGCCAAGAGCGCTTCTTTTGCGGTAAAAAACAAAGAAATATTAAATCTCTGGCTGAAAAATGTGCTTTTACTAGCCGTAAGAGCAGTGCATCCGGCTGGGTTATACAAAACAAACAAAGAATTATTAAATTTCGCAGCCGGTTTAACGGTTGTTCGGTAACCAAACAAACAAACTAATAATTAATTAATTGGGCGGACACAGTAGCACTTTCAACCAATAAAACGCTAATGTCTAATTCCGAAGGGCCTTTTGGCTGAACTGAATTAAAACTACCAATGCGGGCGGTGTAGGCTGCGCTGTCCGTTCTGTTCGTTCCTTGTAACGTCGTTGCCGGCTCATGCCGCCGCGCATGCATACGGCATTCGTATTAATCGGCCCACACCGTCCCGTTCGTTCCTTCCATTCGTATTTATCGACGCGTACAGTACCCTAGCGTCACGCGTCACGCGTCACCGGGTGCTCCCAACACCGGGTGTGATTTCCAAAAACCTGGAAAAATTTTGCAGCTTGGTCGATTTCGCCCTCGCGCCACGAATTTGTTCCCCCTCAGTTAGGCTGGCAGCGTTCGAGCGCCGCGCCTTTGGTCTGGTCGCCGGACTTTGGTTACAGACATTCACGCCTTAAGTTGGGTTCGAGGGTTTCTTCGGGTCAACCCAACTTAAGGCGTGAACCCAACTTAAGGCGTTAAGTTACCATAACTTGCGACCCCCCGCCCTGCTGATGGACTTTAGGGTGTCTTTGATAGCCCTCGTCAAGGCCGATGGGAGCTGGCTCGCAAACTCATGAGTTAAAAACTCACCCCCGGACCAAAATCAGACCGGGGATCTTCGCCGCGCCTGGTTGCGAGCTACTCCAAGCAGGCCGTGGACTGCCCGAGCGGCGTATCCAGACGGGAAGTCTGCGTAACCAGCGTAAACCAGACTCCAGCATGCCGTAAGCACAGGTAAAAGCTGTTAAAACCCCATGCCAGAGACAGCTGCTGACCGGTTCTGGCTCGCAAACTCATGAGTTAAAAACTCACCCCCGGACCAGAATCAGACCGGGGATCGTCGCCGCGCCTGGTTGCGAGCTACTCCAAGCAGGCCGTGGACTGCCCTAGCGGCGTATCCAGACGGGAAGTCTGCGTAACCAGCGTAAACCAGACTCCAGCATGCCGTAAGTACAGGTAAAAGCTGTTAAAACCCCATGCCAGAGACAGCTGCTGACAAAGTTACAGTGCAGCGGGCACCCCCGGCAGCCATAGCGGGAACGATAGTCCGGCAATCGACGGGGGCGGCATGGATGTTTATTAAACGTAGATTGACGTTTCCATTTTGCTAAGAGTATGACAAGGTAGCGTTACCTGCAATCCAATAAATGAGGCATTGTAGCGTGGATTTTCTCCAGAGCTGTACCGTGTTTGTCGTGGCAGAATGTTCCAATGCAGTAGATCAAGTGACGCCATTACTATCGATGTTCCTTTGCATTGCTGCATCTGCCAATTGTTTTTCACTTAAACGATTGATATTGCCTTGTTATGTCGCCAGGTAGACCGATATCCAAGCGAGTTACGGGCAATTTTGCTCGCGATCATAAATGTAGGAGCACGCATCAATTAAACCGGACTTGCTTGGGGTCAGGTCCCGATGGTGCGTTGTCGAGCGAGAGCCCACCAAGCAGGCGTGCTTATTGTTTATAATTATTATGATCATGAACTTGCCTTATTGCCAGCATGTGTTCAGCTAGACTGTGGCCACTTTTGGTGCCGTGATGCTACAGTCATACCGTTGGCAGCCATTTTCCGTTTTCCTCAAGCGCTGGAATGCACAACTTCTCCATACTTATCCCGCCCGGCATGTCAGTGACCGTTCCCCAGGTATAGAACACTTCATGGCTTATTCATACTTGCTGGTTTGGGGCAGCGTATTTGCTTCTATCACCAGCAGCGCTTCACCTGACACTTTCGTTTGACTGCAGAGCCCCAGCGTGATGCCTTGGCGTTGGCGGTGGTCCTCAAGCGCGTACTGTCTGAAGGACAGTGTCATGGTATGATGACATTGGTAAGCTTTTGCGTTTGGTTTGGGCAGAGCTCTTGCCAGCAGCCGGGGCAGAATCGCAGCTGTATTGTCAATACCTGTTCTTATGCTTGCTCAACACGATAAATCATGTAGTCTGTTTCTCTGATGAAGACATTGGTTGGCAGTCGTATCAATAGTGTTGCCTGCAATTTTCCCAGACCGGATACGCCTGTATGGTTGGCGATTACGGTTACTAGCATTTCTTCTTAGAGCCCGGGAGTCATGTTGAGATCAAGGTGACTAATGTGACATTGCTTTCTCTTTGCTATTGTTACTAGGGTTGTGGTGCTGGGATGCTGCATGTTGCTAACTGAGAAAAGCAGGATTCGTCCTTCAGAAAGAGACTAGTATGACAGCAGGTAATATCTAGCACATCATCGTTCCCTTAGTGAACTCGTTGCATGTATACATCCTGCTTCCAGGCTTGCTTCCTTGCTTTTGGTTGCTGGCTGGCCGGCCGGCTGGTTGGCGTGTATTGCTTGTTCCCATAATCATTGTATACATACGTACACGCACGCACACACACGCACGCTCATGTTGTCATGCACGCACAAGACCGCACCAAGGCAACCAACCAATGTAACAAGCTACCATATCCCATGCTCATGGCTCCCCACCCTACCCAACAGCTGCACCTCATGCCCACTGCTCCTACCCAACAGCTGCACCTCATGCCCACTGCTTACACCATGTTGTCATGCCAAACTGCTGCCATGGCCGTCATGGCTGTCGTGGCTGTCGTGGCTGTCGTGGCTGTCGTGGCTGTCGTGGCTGTCGTGCCTGTCGTGGCTGTCGTGGCTGTCGTGGCTGTCGTGGCTGTCGTGGCTGTCGTGGCTGTCGTGGCTGTCGTGGCTGTCGTGGCTGTCGTGGCTGTCGTGGCTGTCGTGGCTGTCGTGGCTGTCGTGGCTGTCGTGGCTGTCGTGGCTGTCGTGGCTGTCGTGGCTGTCGTGGCTGTCGTGGCTGTCGTGGCTGTCATTGCTGTCATGGCCGTCCTGGCAATTGCCAGGGGAACTCGGTGAGTGCCAGTTCAAGATGCTCGAGGGCAAGTGGGCTAGGGCGTTTGGCAATGCGCACGCACTGGTGCATGCCGGACACTTGTTCTTTGTAACGTAGTACAGGCAGTGCAGACGGGCTGGACATGCAAATACTTGCTGTCCTTAGCAAGTGGCCAGCCCAAGCAAGATGCACATGCATGCAACCCATCGCTGTGTGTAATGTCTTGTATCCACACTCCGTAGGTACCTGGCATGCACATGGTCTGAACTTGCAGAATTTCACTCCAACAAAATGTGGCTGGCAGCAAGCATTGAGGTAACTGCCTGCAACTGTAAATCTGTAATGACTAATCTCATGCATCCAGGAATAGTTGTCTCCATTATTGTATGGAGGGAGGGGTAGCCGGTTGATAGGGATTCTACTTGGTAGGGTTGAGAGAGCACGAACGTGAAAAGATCAAGGAGACAACCAGCGCAGGCCAGAAATCGGGAGAATCCGGACCATGGTAGCTCGAGCCTGCCGTTATCTTTTCCGCGTTTTCGAGTACGTCGTTCAGGATGATGAGTATGAAGTGAGACAACTATGCCTGGACGCATGGCGATCCAAAGCCGTGGAAGGACTAGGGTAGTTGTCTGAGAGGAAAGACGCGAAGGCCGCGGAAGCCGCGTGGCTATCTCTAGGAAGACCTGCATGGAGGGAGCTAGACAGAGGGTAGCGAGAAATGTTGATGGGGAAAACACACACACGCACACACACACACACACACACACACACACACACACACCACCAGCAGCAACAAAAACAACCAAAACTAAGAAGGAAAAGAGGGAACACATACGCACACACACGAAGGGGCTAAAATATAAAGTAAGGAGTATAAGTTAACGTAAAGGATTTACGTTAGATGGATAGAGATTGTTACGCTCTTTCCAACGGCACCTTGAACGCCTCATTTGGTTAAGGAACGTAAAAGTTATGACGTTTCCTAGGCTGTGCCGACAGTACCCGGCGCGCCACTGTGGGCGCGTACGGACACAGGATGTACAAGTGTCACTTTGATAGTCCGCAGGACGTTGACAGGACTTGTACAGGACTTGATGGTCAATTGATAGGTAGGCGCACTGTAGCGCGCCAGGACCTATGAGACAATTGATGCTGACTAGTGTACGGATAGGTCCACAGGACTAGCCGTATGGACAATTGATAGATCTGCGCGCCAAAGGCGTGCCAGAGTCTGTGTAATCAATTGATTGACAGTTCAGCTGTGACAGTGCAGCTGAATACTTGGACGCGTCCCTAGCAAGCTATATGAGTGACTTGGTCACACCGGGACGCTAGTTCTTGCGTGCACGTTCTCTTGGCACTGCGACCCTGTCGTCTGTGCTGCGTGCAGTCTTGGAAGTGACGTGACTTACGTCTGTGTTTCCTGTTATTAATAAAGGCAACTTCCTGCAAGAACCATGGCGGAATTCGTGGCATTCTTACCCTCACAACTCGTATTACACGCTCTGTCAAAAAGATGCCAAATTCGGAAGAATTTCGGATTCCGGACGATGAGGAAATAGCCGCTCCGCCGGCTGGTTCTTCGTCAAGACCGACTGCGCCGTCGTGGCAGCAATTGCTCGACGAAGTACGTCTCGCTCGACGAGCTTCATCGTCAGCAGCGTGCAGCTCACGCATTGCTCGGGGATAACCCCGAGGACCCCGATTTGCCAGCACTGGTGCCGGCAATCGCGCCTGTTGGACCAGATTCGCAACATTTTATCGACATTTACGGTCCAGGTGCGGGGAGGTTTGCGGTCGGTGACCGAAGTCACGACTGCCATTGAGGAGTTGGACAACGTCCTCTCTTCACTCACCGGTTACCAGAGAAACCTGCAAAACTGGGCATCGCTACGCACGGGGGGCGCGCCGGCGGTGTCGACAAATTTGTTTCAGGATCTCGCGCTGCTATCGCTGCTCACTCGCGGCGTACGCAGTCGCGAGCGCCAGGTTTTAATTAACCTGGTGGCATTTCTCGCCTCTGTGCGAGAGTGGATTCCCGCGGGGTGGGAATTATTGACGATCTTTACACATCCTCTGCGCCTCGTCGCGCGTCGGCGCGTCGCAACTTACGCGGCGGGGAGCACACCGGTTTTAATTCATACCGGTGCAGGTCCGGAGCTGGATATGGAGGATCGTGAGTTCGTATACACGTACTGCGACTTCAGGGGCCTTGACTACTAGTCGGCCTAATTTTCTTTGCAGTACTCGTCGACATTTTTTTGTCGAATTTTCAGCGGCAATTCGCGGGGCGGGCGACACCGGCGCAGGCGGCAGTGCGACACAAAAATTTTGTACATATTTTCTGCTGCTTTGTTAAGGTGTTCTTTGAATAGCTGGTAGTGCAGGATGGCTGAGGGACGCCGTAGCAAGGGTCCAGCCAGTGGGAATAATGGGGGTGCTGGTAGTGGAACCGCTCACGTAGATGACGTGGGGCTTACCGGAGAGATTACCAACCTTCCTCACAATAATAATAATGCACAAGCTATTCATGGCTTTGATCTTACCACACAGGGTCTTTTAATTGTCAATCAGTTGCAGCCTGTAACCTCAGACTCCAAGCCTAAGCAGGCTGAAGAGTTTGTGGAGGGATTGGAAGGGTTCCCTAGCTTGTACGGTGGTACAAATTACTATCAAATCTGGATAGGCAGTAGCACTTTTGGCAAGTGTACTGACCAGATTAAGGACCTAACCAGGGAGTAAAAGGCCAATAAGGCCTGGGCACTGTACGTGGCTGAGCTGAAGGAGCTGCTGGAGGATCAGAGGAAGAAAGTGGGGATCCATTGGCAGGATAAATACCAGGGTGGGAGGTCAAGGGGGACCTGATCCAGAACTTTCTCAACTATTGTAAGATGGTTGAGGAGGGCAGGGCTCACGGCTTTAATGTCGCTGATAACATAGCCCTAACCAACTGGCTCAAGGTTTCTGGGCTGGATAAGGCGACACGTGGCTCCTTAAAAGTCATGTGTGCCCCACACTCTACCCTGAAGGCCTACAAGGTCATCATTAAACAAGCACTCGAGGCAGAGGAGCTGTTTGAGGGTGGAGTGCCAGCAGTGAAGGCTACCCAGGCAGGCGGGCGTACCCAGGGTGGCTCCAAGACGTCTGAGGCTGACCGAAGCCAAGGAGGGCGTAGGGGCAACCATAACAAGCGCAAGGGAGATCATTCACCTGATTCTGACAGGAGGTCACACTCCAAGTCGGTGTTCAGGCGGGTGGGTGGTCAGCCCAAGCAGGGCAACGCGTCTGACAATGGGGGCAGTGGCCAGGGCAAGTCCAAGATACAATGCTACCTGTGCAAGGGGTGGGGGCACATCAAGAAGGAGTGTCCCAGCTTCAAGAAGTCCCAGGGCCAGGGCAGCAACAAGAATAACAACAACAACAAGAAGAACAACAACAAGTCCCAGGCAGGCCAGCCTTCAAAGGGCAGTCAGCAAGAAGACAACAAGGAGCAGTGACTGTCTGAGGCAACCCCTACACACCTTAATTCACCCAAGGGGGAGGCCAGGTGCTCCAATGCAGATTTTATATCTGGGCAACAAGAGGGTGATCTCCAGGTTCAGTGTGGCCCCAGGTCACCTGGAGAGGTACAGGTTCCTATGAAGACGTCCTTGACAGCTGATGCAGCTGTAAGAATGTCTGACCCATGCATCCTCGTGCTGGGCACGAGGGTGGACCTCTCATTTTGAGAGAAACCAATGTACAACCACAGAGGGGTGTGAAGGCCTCTGGTGGTATGCATGTGGTCCCTGCTGGCGGTCCAGGTGTTGGGCATGAGCAGGGTGACTCAGGCTCTGAGTCAGAACAGGATGGAAGTCAGCATGGTGATGCTGGACAACCTGACAGCACAGTCCTGACTGTGCCAGGGACTGCTTCCTCTGTGTACCAGGAGTTGGGTGCCCGAATCCACAACATGTTTGGGCATGCCACTTCTCTGTCAAACAACTTTGCCTTCCGTATGGGCAGGGCACCCCTTCTTAAGGCGTGTCAGCAAGCTGCCTCACGGTGTAAGTGCCAGTTGTCCTCCAACAAGCCCAGGAAATCACATGCCAAAGCTCTACCTCAGAGCATTGGTGATCTGCAGTGTGATATCCAACACATCAGGGGCATGCAACTGTTGGTGTGCGTGGACAGGTACACGAAATACAAGGTGCTGGAGCATTTACCTTCTATGAAGAACAGGTACTTGCTGGCTGCCCTGCAGAATGTAAGAGCCAAGTTTCCTACCACAAGGATCCAGGTGGACATGCAGTTTCAGCATCTCAAGGGTGATCCTACCCTTCCTGAGTTGCTGGTTACACCTAGGGAGGCTCATGGGCAGCAGGGTGCTATCGAGAGGGCAATCCAGGAGGTCAAGAAATTGATCATCTCTGAAGACTGGGTACCCTTGTCTGCACCTGCACTTGTCAGGAGTGCATGGCTGAGGAACGTGGAGCAGCAGCTGAACAGCAGGGTTAACTTCTACTATGATGGAGTTGCTGTCAGCCCAATGGGTCTATATCATGGCCTGTGCCCACCACATGTGCTGGAGGGCTGGAAACATGCTGCACATGTCACCTTTGCCAAGCTGAGGGAGAAGGACCGGGGTTGGAAGATGCTGGAGCCACAAGTGGGTCAGAAGGTCCTAGCTTGGAAGGAACCTAGCCTTTATGGCAAACGTGGTAGCTGGAGTCCTGGGGTGGTTACCCAGGTTGATGAAGCTAGCCACGCATGCTTGGTCAGCATGGAGGACGAACCAAAGCATGTACACCGGCTGAGTTGGTCATATGTCAAGCCTAACCTGATGAATGAGGGCAGTCAGGCACAAGGCTCACAGGATCTGCAGGATTTTCAGGTCCCAGGTGACATCACTGACGCAACGACCACATCTGTTGCAGGGGAATCTGTCAGCCCTGGCCAGGTTGCAGAGGTACTTGTTGAACAGGCTGCAAGGTCAACAGCTGGGGAGTCAACTGTCAAGCCCAAGGCACTAACCAAGCCCAGGGGGACAAGTTTGGCTGGATTGATTGGGGCTCTACAAAGGGCCAAGAAGCAGCCCAAGGTAGCCAAGCTCAGGTGGCATGGCAATCTGGGGCTGGACACTGCCTTAGAGGTAGACACTAATTCTCAGGTTTCCATCATTGGGACCAGGGCTGCAGCAGGGTACAGCATGTCTGAACCCAGCTATCAGTTTGTGTCTGACTTCAGTGGCGGGGTACACGTGAAGGTACTGGGTGAGGTATTCATTCCTATCCTTGGACAGGACACTGCTTTTTGTGTCTTGGAGGGCTATCAAGGACCTGCTCTTCTGGGGCAGAATTTCCTATGCCAGGATGGGGTAGTGATCACGTCCTCTCTCCTGACTAAGGAAGGGGCTGGTCAGGTCCCACTGATTAATTTCAGGACCACTCACCTATCACGTGCAGTAACCAGGTCGGTTAAGCGTGTGCAAGTGTGCCAGGGGCAGGAGCCCTTGGTTGATGACCTCATACTGCCAGCTGCTAGTCATCCAAGCAGTTTGGGCATTGGTCCTCACTCACTTGCTGGACACAGCCCTATCAACTACCAAGGCCTGGTGAAGCTCATGTCCTCTCCCATTATGTGTCCCCAGGTCACACTGGGTCTGATTAAATCTGGGGAGGACTGGATCTCCAAGAAATGCGTGGAACCTGTCAATGACCTGCCTCCTGCACGACGTCTACTCAAGCTCAAGTTTGTCATCAAGATGAAGGAGGTGGACGGGGTCAAGGTACCACATGTCAGGCCAGTGCTGAATGAGTTCAAGGGTACTGGTGAGTGCACTGCTGAGGAGTTGTATACCCCTGGCATGCTGCATGATACTTGGAGGCTGCTGCTGTGTGTATTTCTAGGCCTTCTCAACAAGGGCTTGGACTATGGCTCAGTGGTGGTAGACTTCAAGAGGGCATTTCTGGAGGGGATGCAGATGTGGCACAGGAAAAGTGGGAGGGCAAGACGCCTTTCTATGTTAGGGTGCCTGCTGTATGGAAAAGGGACATCCACACGGAGTTCCTTAAAATCCTCAAGGGCCTGGAGGGCCTGAGGTCAAGTCCAATAATCTGGAGGGAGACTCTCAACCGTTTCCTGAAGGAGCATTGCAACTTGAAGGTCTCTCCTGTAGACCCCTGTCTGTTTCTGGGGCAATGGGAAGGCCTGCCAGTGTATGCTTCGCTGCACGGGGATGACCTACATCTGATAGCTCCCACGTCGTGGCTTAAGGAGCTGATCTCCATCATTAAGTCCAAGTTTCCTCTGGGTAGGGAGCAATGGCAGGTGGAGAATGAGCCTCTGCTGTTTGTGGGCATGGAGGCCACACTGGTGAAGAAGGGGGGGAGTGGCGTATGCTGCTGGTGGGGGGCAATGATTATCAAGAGACCCTCATTAGCAAGCTTCCTCCAACCATCACACAGGCACTGTGTCCCATGGTGAGGGGCATGGTTGCTTGGGTGGCAGGCATTTCCAGGCCAGACCTTATGGTCATAGCCAGGTTGCCTGATGACATGCTGGTGGAGCTAGGGTCTGCCAAGGTGGCTGATCAGGTCAGGGCTTCATCTGGCATTCTGTTGTCTGCAGTGGATTTATCACAACCCATTTGCATGGAGCTGTATGTGGATAGCTCAATGGACAGCAGGCAGGTCTCCAAGGTCAGGGGCAGGGCTGCAGGGCTCTTTGTGCTCAGACAGGAAGGCCTGGGGAGTTTGGTGAGCTGGTTTAGTCGCCTGCACAAACGGGTGGCTGTCAGCAGTGATGTGGCAGAATGCAGGGCTATTTGTGAAGGCATTCACACAAGCCTTTATCTGAAGGAGTTGCTTCATCAGATGACTTCTAACACTCCTTGGCCACTTCAGGTTACCACTCTTCTAAAAACAGACTCCATGGGGATGGTGCAGTTTGTGCACAGGCAGATGGCCAGAAGTAGGGACTTGGATTATCTCCTTCTTAAGGAGTTGTCCTCCTTGGCCAATATTGAGCATATCCCTGGGGTTGACAATCCTGCTGATGCTTTGACCAAGCTAGTGCAGAAGGCAGCAGTGCAATACAAGGTTCTTCAGTCTCTGATGGACCCATCTCAGCAAGCTGTCTAAGCTGGTGCATGGTTATAGGGCATTGGAGAGCAGATTGTGTGGTAGTGTCAGCATTGTGACTGGCATAATACCTGTATTTTAGTCTGTACTAAGGCTCATGGACCATGGTACACTCACTCTGATTTTAATCAGGATACAGCCAGGTTTTGGCTGGGGTTCATGCTGTTGACTACACAAGGTTGACAGGTCCATTACAGACCATGTATTCTATTTTAAAAGAAATGTATATTTGTACATACTTCTCACAATGGTCTGGGAACCTTTATTCTGGGGTTTATAGGGCGGGGTTCGATTCCCTGGTATTATGTTTCTACAAGCTGGCCTGTTCAGGTGTTTGCCTGTTCAGACTTCCCTAGTTCCCCAGGGCAGGATTTAATTGTTGCCTATGTGTTTCATTTTGTCATTTGTTTGCTGTGGCAGTTTACCATCTGGCAAGTAGACGGGCGCCGTAAGACGGGCGCCAATAGACCCCTGTTGAGAGAATGACAGGCAAACTATTGTAATACGCCTTACTTTGTCAAGTGGTATTTTAATTGTCATGGATTTATTGTACTTATATTGAATATGTACTGGGTTTTATGGGATTAGTATCTGGGATTAATGTAACTCACCGCCAGAAGGTCATTGTACTGGAGGCTCTACCGAGGTGATGGGATTAATTCCTGGAGAAGACCTCATAGAATTAACCTGTATGTATTTAATTTTGTGTGCTTCTAATATCTGGTGGTACTCTGTAATGCCACTTCCATAGGTTTTTATCCATTTCTCATGGAATGGTTTTCCCTGTGGCAGATCTGTTTCTTTTCCAGTTCCTTAAAAGAAAGGGCTGGGGGAATGGCAATGGCCATTAAAGACATCTGTTCAAGCTTCAAGCTGGAGTGAAGGACATTTCAAGCTACTTCAAGGGTCCCTGGCAGGGGATGTGATCCCTAAAGAAAAGAAGGGATTGGAGTTAACGTAAAGGATTTACGTTAGATGGATAGAGATTGTTACGCTCTTTCCAACGGCACCTTGAACGCCTCATTTGGTTAAGGAACGTAAAAGTTATGACGTTTCCTAGGCTGTGCCGACAGTACCCGGCGCGCCACTGTGGGCGCGTACGGACACAGGATGTACAAGTGTCACTTTGATAGTCCGCAGGACGTTGACAGGACTTGTACAGGACTTGATGGTCAATTGATAGGTAGGCGTGCTGTAGCGCGCCAGGACCTATGAGACAATTGATGCTGACTAGTGTACGGATAGGTCCACAGGACTAGCCGTATGGACAATTGATAGATCTGCGCGCCAAAGGCGTGCCAGAGTCTGTGTAATCAATTGATTGACAGTTCAGCTGTGACAGTGCAGCTGAATACTTGGACGCGTCCCTAGCAAGCTATATGAGTGACTTGGTCACACCGGGACGCTAGTTCTTGCGTGCACGTTCTCTTGGCACTGCGACCCTGTCGCCTGTGCTGCGTGCAGTCTTGGAAGTGACGTGACTTACGTCTGTGTTTCCTTGTTATTAATAAAGGCAACTTCCTGCAAGAACCATGGCGGAATTCGTGGCATTCTCACCCTCACAACTGTATATGTACATTACAGAGGGAAAAAGAAAAAGGGAAAGCAAAGAAAGAAAAAAGAAAAGAAAACGTAAATGGTAGTCATACAAACAATAATAAATAAAGACAAAGTAAAGAGTAATAATTATAACAAAAACAAAAATGGAATAAAGAATGCATGGAGATGGAAATTAATGTGTAGCCTTAATTAATTAATTAATTAATTAATTAATTAATTAATTAATTAATTAATTAATTAATTAGGAACATCACTCCGTTGGGAGTCAATGTAGCACATATCCCTGAGAAGGGGCATATGGCTTTTAATACATCCTAGGCTACTTCATGCAAGGGTGGGAATGTAAGCTACCCTTGCTCTAGGTGCACCAGGGCACCGGCACCACCATGCTGTCTCAGGTTCAACCCGCCTAAGGGGGGGATCCTGGCACGGGGGAGGAAGAATGTGTAGCCTTGTTCATTGAAATTATAGCTGGCTTACGGGAACCCATACATGCACGTGACGCAGTCTACGTGCTGAATAAGTTGCATGTGACAAGCGGCGTACAACTGACCGACATATCCTATTGTTGTCTACAGGGCTAGCTAGTTTGCTCCGGCCTGCATGCACAGTAATCATGCACAGTAATGATTAGGCAAATATGCAGGCTCTATCAAGTGGTTTGCAAGCAGCTTATTTAAGTGGTGTGTCTCACATAAGTCACGTGAAGAAAATGGAACTGAGATTACGTGCACCATCTGTGAGCATAGTTGTCTCACTTAATATGCACAGCTATAGTGGGTACTCTTGATATATGCTTCACAAGGGCAATGCATGTAGTGGATATGCATGTAGTGGAGATGCATGTAGGATACAGTGCTGCTCATGTCCGCAATGAGGACCTGTACCAGGGCATGCCATATATCACCAGCGGCGCCTGCAGCTCGTAGGGCACCTAGCTCGCACTAACCAGGTAGACACCTCACGTGGCCCCCCCGCAGGACTGCGCCCAGCTCAGCCTGGCCGGCACCTCCTGACGTGGGCCGGGCCCCCTGATGTTAGACGCCGCAAGCTAGGCCCGCACCTTCAAAGGACAGCTAGTAGAGGACATGGGGGGCCTAGGCCTCTCCGTGATTTGGAAGAAGATGATGGACAAGGCCAAGTGGGCCCAGGTCATAGAGGACAACGAGCCCCCCCCTGTGGGGAAGCGCCCGCGTGTGCGAACCCACGGGAGGCATGCCAGACAGCTCCCCTACTAGGGCAGCGTGATGCTGTTTAGATAGCCGTGGTAGTAATGCTGTTAGATAGTGGTTGTAGGTAGCTGATATAGATAGATTAGACCGGTAGGACTGTTTGCACCCACCCATCCATCCATCGGGCCGTTAATGCTCCGTGACTCCCCAACGGGAGCACGAGTCTAATTAATTAATGTAGTGGATCTCTACCGGAACTGGCGGGGGGGGGGGAGAATCAGGCATGCAAGCAATGAGGACTTCTCCATGGGATATGCAGATGGTATGTCGCAGTATTACTATGTTCTTGGGACATCAACTACAACAATAAAAAGTACAACAATAAAACAGCCTAGCATTTGGGTCCTTAACGTGAAAGAGCACGGCGGGGTTAGACCTGGTTACCGCCTTGCCGACCTGATTTATGCGGATGATACCACCCTCATCGAGAGCCCCGAGCACATTCAGACCTGGCTGGACTGCCTGGGCCTGGAGGCGCGGGCGGTGGGGTCGGGAGATTAGTGTCAAAACCGAGGCGATGGTGATTGGGGCCTCCAGTAAACCACCGCTGCCGCGCCTGCTCGACGGGACGGAGGTCCCGTTCCGCGACCGCTTCAAGCTGTTGGGGAGCTGGCTTCCTGACACCGCCGACGATGTGGACACCCGCATCGGCCTTGCCTGGGCCAAGCTCCGTTCGCTCACACCCTACTGGCGCTCGAAGGGCCTGGGCGGGCACCGCAAGCGCATGCTCTTCAAGGTCCTCGTCCTCACGGTGCTCACGTATGGCGCCGAGGCGTAGACCCTCCCACCCAAACTGGCAGCTAGGCTAGACGGCACGGTTTACAGGATGCTCCGACAGGTCCTTAACGTAGGTTTTTCCGAGCGTCCGTCATCAGAGTCTTTGTATCATGGCATGCCTCGTGTTTCGGACGAGATTAGGCAGCGTAGGATAGCATTTGTAGGACACCTTGCTCGCACCAGCCAGGTCGACACCACCCTCGGTCTGGCCGGCCCCCAGCGGCTTGGCCAGCCAGGGCGGCACATTCTGACCTGGCCTGGCCCCGAGGACATTCCCAAAAGGGTAGGGAAACCTGTCACGAACTACGTTCAGATGTTGCTGGACGACCTAGTGGTCCCAGCCCAGTTTGAGCACCGCATCCACTCTCTCTCCCGTCTTTGGACTGCCATGCAGGACAAGACGCGGTGGAAGAAGATTGTCAAGGCGCACACGCCCGACCCTGTGGGCAAGCCACCTCCCCCCAAGCGGCGGAGGCGTTTTGATGAGTAGTGTAGTTAGGATTTTCTAGATAGCTTAGAGTTAGGATAGTTCGATCACGCGGCTTCCTCCACCCCATCCATCATGGAATATGTGCTACATGACCTCCCCACGGAGGCATGTTATAATTTAATTTAATTTAATTTAATTTGGGTGTGCACTTGGTTGTCTTGAAGAAGATGTCTTGAAGAAGTTGTATACAGAGTAAGGGCGAGAAACCCACAGATACACGGCATTATTCCAACAAAGTGAATTACATGGTCACACTCTAATGCAGGCAGCCAGTTCAGGATTGAGGTAGGCAGCACATGTGACTTTTATATGCTGGCCGTCAGGCTAGCTAGTTATTGGCGCGCAGCACCATCAGCTCAGCTCTGGCCAAGGTATAATGGAAACACTGAACATCACTTGTGAACCGAATGTAGCACAGACATGGCTGTTCACATCAGCAACGTGAGAGATGCAAATGATGCCTGCAAAAAAGCCATCAAGCCACCGACATGCCAACGCAAGCCAGCAAACATGCAGCAAGCACAACAAACACCTACCACGGTGATGATATCACACCCCCAATCTGCCAATCCCTAGATAGTAGATACCTAGCTGAGGCTGCGGGTGGGGCCTGCTAAGGTGTTCAAAGGCTAGGGTTGGATTCGAAAAATGTTGGGTGGTTACCTGCCAAAAATCGCCCCACATTCTTTACAGCACTTGAGTGCTCCGTGACCTCTCAACAGAGGCTTAGGTTCCATCAATAACTTGCGCCAGCAAGGCAAACAATCAAAGACAGCCACCAATGCAAGCAATACAGCTATGCAAATAACCCAGAAAAACAAGTAGGCACAAGTCAGCGATGCAAGCCGCTTAGTCAGTATTAATGCATGCAATGACCTCCTTGTGGCGACAACCAAGGCAGTCATGGCAGTCATGACAGCCATGACAGCCAAGACAGCAAGGACAGCCATGAAAGCTGAAAGCCATGACAGCAAGGACAGCCAAGACAGCACAAGGACAGCCGCAATGGCCATGACAGCGACGACAGCCATGATAGCCATGACAGCCATGACAGCCATGACAGCCATGATAGCCATGACAGCCATGACAGCCATGACAGCCACGACAGCCACGACAGCCACGACAGCCACGACAGCCACGACAGCCATGACAGCCATGACAGCCACGACAGCCACGACAGCCACGACAGCCACGACAGCCACGACAGCCACGACAGCCACGACAGCCACGACAGCCACGACAGCCACGACAGCCACGACAGCCACGACAGCCACGACAGCCACGACAGCCACGACAGCCACGACAGCCACGACAGCCACGACAGCCACGACAGCCACGACAGCCACGACAGCCATGACAGCCATGACAGCCATGACAGCCATGACAGCCATGACAGCCATGACAGCCATGACAGCCATGACAGCCATGACAGCCATGACAGCCATGACAGCCATGACAGCCATGACAGCCATGACAGCCATGAAAGCTGAAAGCCATGACAGCAAGGACAGCCAAGACAGCACAAGGACAGCCGCAATGGCCATGGCGGCAATGACTGCCCAGGAGCGAACAATAACATCATCAACACAAGTATGCAACCATAACCAACACTAACGCGTGCTTGATGGGCTCTCGCTCACCAACGCATGCACCATCGGGACCTGACCCAAAGCAAGTCCGGTTTTACGCGCGCTCCTACATTCATCGACCAACGATGGACAACGCGGAAGATTCAAGACAGCTCGCAGGAAAGAAAATAACACCAGCAAACCCCGCTCGCCAGTTGCATGTTACAACTGTTGCCAGCGACCCCGCTCGCCAGTTTACACTTGTTTATGGCGAGCAGAGTCGCCCGTAACTCGCCTGGATATCGGTCCGCCTGGCGACATAACAAGGCAATATCAATCTTTTAAGTGAAAATCAATTGGCAGATGCAGTAATGCGAAGGAACAATGGATAGTAATGGCGTCACTTGATCTACTGCATTGGAACATTCTGCCACGACAAACACGGTAAAGCTCTGGAGAAAATCCACGCTACAATGCCTCATTTATTGGATTGCAGATAACGCTACCTTGTCATACTCTTAGCAACAAGATATGGAAGCGTCAATCTACGTTTAATAAGCATCCATGCCGCCCCCGTTAATTTCCGGAATATCCTTCCCGCTATGGCTGCCGGGGGTGCCCGCTGCTCTGTAACTTTGGCAGCAGCTGTCTCTGGCATAGGGTTTTAACAGCTTTTACCTGTACTTACGGCATGGCTACATTCGTACACCTACCGACGTAAGTTGAGGCTGGAGTCTGGTTTACGCTGGTTACGCAGACTTCCCGTCTGGATACGCCGCTAGGGCAGTCCACGGCCTGCTTGGAGTAGCTCGCAACCAGGCGCGGCGGCGATCCCCGGTCTGATTCTGGTCCGGGGGTGAGTTTTTAACTCATGAGTGAAAAAAATATTCTCCAAGGCCGATCGAACTGCACTTACAGGGTTTTCTCACTCGGGTTTTTTTCGGTCGAATTGTTTGGACGCTCCGGACGGCGAAATTTGGCGGACTTTCGGCCAAAAGTGGTATGCGCCGGAACAGGGCCGTGCACGCGCCGGGCTTGACACGCTGTACGGGCTGCGATAAAATGGCAAGTTTTTTACGGCTGTTTCCGTGGGCTGGTCGAACATGTTCAGAATTGGGCATGCGAACCTGATGCGAAGGGAATTTCGACCGTCCAGGTGGACGCATCCTATTGGGTCGGACAAGTAAAAATTTGTGGTGCGGCGCCCCCCCGGCCACAATTGGGGTGGAATCCCAGTGGTATTGGGTGGTAGACCCATTTGGGGGTGAATTCCACCTGATTTGGCCAAATTCAGTGGTATTACGGTGGATTAACGGAAATGACCCGTTTTTCCGTTTTGGACCGGAAAAACCCAGTGTGAAAAAGTTTCGTCGAATTTTTACCGGCCAACACGGAAATTCGACCGAAAAAAAACCGAGTGTGAAAACCCAGTTATAGAATTCACCCCCAAGGTCGTATTTCGGGTCGAAACTAGGATGCAAGTCATCAAAACGGCTGTAGCCGGCAGGTGAAGCCCCACACAACACGGTAGTGCTAGCCAAACCTGCCTAACTTGGTGTGCTACATAGGGCATGCGCGTTCATTTATGAGTAATCGTAAACAGTGCCGTGTTGCTGGTTTGAGAGCTTGCTTGGCCTTGCTACCCGCCTTCTCGCCTGTGGTGTCTCGTTTCTGCTTTTCGTTGGACGCTGCCCCGTTGCCCGAAAACAGTTCGTTCCATTTGGCCTTATCATCAGTTTTGTCGGCCATTACTTAGTTGTTGGGTCGCATATGATGGGTTCAAATGTGACGAACGCCTTTGAACCGACTACAGCATGTGCATGACTGAAGCCGTTTGCCCATGTATACAATACCGCGTCAAGTTCTTGGGTAGCTTACTCCCCATCTGCGAGCTAGGCCGACGTTGACCACCGTATCTCCCTCGCCTGGCACGCTTTACGCAAATACAGGGCCCTTTGGCGCAAGCCCTTGGGCAAGCTAGAGAAACAGGACCGGTTTCAGGTCCTGGTCCTTCCTGTTCTCACGTATGGGGCCGAGACGTGGACCCTCACAGCTGACCTTGCCAAAAAGCTGGACGGCACGGTCACCAACATGCCGCGGTCAATTTTCCGTGTAAATGTGGGCTATGCTGCTCACGTCCGCGTGTGGGCTATGCTGCTCACGTCCGCAAGGAGAACTTGTACCTATAGGCATGCCACTAGTTAGGCAGCACCATCAAGCGGCGGCGCCTGCAGCTAGTTGTAGGGCACTTAGCTCGCACCAACCAGGTAGACACATCACGTGGCCCCTAGTCCGCAGGGCTGCGACCTGCTCAGCCTGGCAGGCACCTCCTCAGTCACGTGGGACGGGCCCAGCAAATTATGCTAGACGCCGCTGCAAGGCCCGCACTTTCAAAGAGCATCTAGAAGAGGACATGGGGAGCCTACGAGGCCCCTCCGTGATTTGGAAAAAGATGATGGATTGGACAAGGCCAAGTAGGCTCAGGTTATAGAGAACAACCGCGACCCCCCTTCAGTGGGGAAGCCGCGTGTTTGCAAACGCGGGAAGCATGCTAGGCAAGACCCCTACTAGGGTCTGGGGCACATAAGATAGAGTAGGATTGTTTGTACCTAGATAGAACAGACCGGTAAAATTAAATTAAATTGTAACATATCTCCGTCGGGATACATGTATCACATATCCCTGAGAAGGGGCATATGCCTTTTAATACATTCTGGGCTACTTCCTGCAAGGGTAGGGTGTAAACTACGCCTGCTCTGGGTGCACAAAGTGCACCTGCACCACTATGTATTCCAGCACCTGAGGTGCGGACAGAGGGTGGAAAATCATCGTGGCTAAACAATGGCTAGGGCATGGCTTCTCAGCAGATCAGAGCATCTCTCTGCATAGGCAGAGCTTGGCTAATTTGAAAGACCGGTAATTAAGATTGCGTGTACCCATCCATCCATCCAACCGTGGGGAAGCCGCGCGTTTGCACACGTGGGAGGCATGCTAGACAAGACCCCTAGGGTCGCGGGCACCATAGTTATAGGACTGTTTCAGTAGATGGCTTGTAGCTAGCTAGCTTAGAACGGTAGGATTGCGTGACAGTACCTGGCCATCCGGCATCCATCCATCGGGGTTAATGCTCCGTGACCGACTCCCAAACGGGAGCACCAGTTTAAGTAACTAATGAATTCATCCATCCATCCATTCATCCATCCATCCATCGGGGTTAATATATGCTCCGCGGTGACTCCCCAACGGGAGCACGAGTTCAATTAATTAATCCATCCATCCGTCCATTGATCCGGGCTGTTAACGTCCCAATGCTCCGTGACGGACTCACCCCAACGGGAGCATGAGTTTACTTACTTAGGTTAATTAATAATGTAATAATAGAATACCGACAATGATGACAGAATCAGCAACAAATGACCAAGATCCGCAGTAAATTCTAGGTTACAAGTGTTGGGTGGGCAGGGTGGCGCGGGCTGGCGACCACCCACAAGTCGCGGCAGTCAAAAACAGTGCCACACCACACTAGAAGCCAGGTCACGCCTGAAGTTGGGTTTTCGCTAGTACAGCCAGCAGCCTTAAGTTGGGTTCGCCATACAGCCAACTGCGACCCAACCCAACTTAATCGTGAATGACTGTACTAGTGTTAGAGAGTGAGAAAACAATGTTTGCCACGAAGTTTTACTTTATTTCACTCAGATAAGTCTCAGTCGGCAGCTGGCCGGCTGCTAGTTCCACCACAGGAGTGTGTGAGGTGTGAGGTACTGAGAGAGCAAACAAGGTGCGTAGCTTCGCCTTTTAAACAATTCCAGGCTCAGCTACTGGGTAACAGTTATGATCTACCTACAACGTGGCCACACCAAACCGGGTCTTTTCTGACTGTGTGGCAGTTACAATCATAACCCACATCTGTTCGGTGCTGCCCCTTGGCACAAGCTCTACAAACAGGTCGTGGACCGGCTGGATCGCATAGTATCTCCGCACATCTGAACCCTGTGATGCCAGATCTCCTTTGCGGCCGTTCCGAGCTTGGCACTGGATTCGTTGTCCACATCGTCGCGTCGCTGCAGCAACACGATGTTTTCTGGCATCCGCGGGCTTTTGGTTCCCGCCGCACATTTGAAAGTGCTGTCCTCCGGCTTTTTGCCTTTGCACCGTGTGCAGTTCTTGGACGTTTGGAATCATGGCATGGCTAACGTGATGACTGACTAGCTACCTTTTCAGTGGTTTTCCATTTGCGGGTATTTCCTCGTAAATGGTGGGAGAGCGATCGCAGCGATGGTGCTCACCACTAGACACTCTCGGCCAGTTAGGCTCGAAACACACGCCCTGATCAAGCATGCTGTTTCCGGCCCCACCGTCTAGGTCATCTAGTCGCTCTACACGTAAGCCAGCCATAATTTCAATGCACAAGGATACACATTTCCATCACCATTCATCTTCATCATCCTGAACGACACGAACACGCGGATAAGATAACGGCAGGCTCGAGCTACCATGGTCCGGATTCTCCCGATTTCTGGCCTGCGCTGGTTGTCTCCTTGATAACGTGATCTCAAGCCAACCATTCATGACCAAAGTTCAAGGTCAGTCACAGAATGACTGGGTCACTTTTGGAACAGAACTTAAACATGCGGCATGCACATGCCTGTCCATGCAGTCCAGAGCTAGCACTAAACTATAAGTACTAGTTTCAGGCAGGTGTGTCGATACTTCTGACAACTAGCACCAGTATCACCTGGTATGCTGGCGGCGACAACGCGCTCCGCCTGCACTGGGCTATTCTAGACCGCGGTTTCTGGAAGTACTTCAGCGTCTGACACGGATGTTACGTCGCGTAACAATCTGTCGCAGTTACGGACGTAAATTAGGTCCTTTGCCTCAGTCGTCCCTAGGTTTACGTGTATTCTGATTTACGTGTAGTTTGTACTGGTGGACACTGTTGTCCCAGTACCGTGGTGCATTGGATGCTTTTGGCGTCGCGCCGCGTACTTTAGTAGTAGTCCTTATCCTTTGGGTAGAATGTAGTGGACCAGCGTGCATCTGTGCATTTGTAGGCGAGGGCCGTGTCGGCCCGAGCATGCTGGACCGTTGGTGATCATTTATGCACGTTCTACCCCTCGTGTTGGCACTCGGCGTGTGTTAATGAATTGACACATATAGCTAGGGTCATGGCAGTGTAGTAGTGTTTCCTTTCTCTATTCCTGGAATAAACGGGGGTTATGTAAATGGCTTATGGCGTATTACAGTAGTACTTACGTAAATGCACTGAGATCTGGATCGTCGCGTTCGTCTTTCGCTCGGGGTTTGACTAGAGGCGGCCTCACTAGTTTAGGTAGCATTAGACCAGTTAGAGGTAGAGGCGGAGGTAGAGGACTGAGTCGTAACAATGGACTCGGAGGAACTTTAGGTAGAGGGCGTGACGACGATCCATTCCATGTAATTCAATTCATGATGCAGTAATTCATGAAATACATTACGTCTCTCGCCATTTTCAGGCGGGTCTCGCTAATTGACGTCCATAGGGTGAATTCTGTAGTGGCTTTGTGTCAGAAATTTTCATTTAATTCCTTGGTCGTCAAGACTGATTGAGACAACTGATAGACAGTTTATTCATTGTATATTTAGGTTACGGACTGCCCACGTTTCACCGCCAAAGCCATGATGGTGCGGTTCCCGGGTGGGGACCATAGCATCCATAGCCACACTGGGCTCGGACTGCAAGGTAAGTGCAACGTAGGTGTATCACTTCCTTATCAAGGCACATTGGGGCAGCGGTGCACGTTCTAGAATATTCTGCACAAGTTGCCAGCTGTCGATTATACAATTGACGATTAGGAGAACGCCAGATGTCAAGCAACTAACACGGCATACAATGCATCTAGAACTGGATTCAGTCATACGAAATATCCAACACGGAACATTCGGCCGAGGATACACCCCCAGTCTCACGTTTAAGATTCTCAGGTTTAAGATCACGAGACCCTAGATTTTGAAATTTCAGGTGCCGCAGGGCTGGTTTTGGGCAAAACGGTCTTAAAGTTGGTACAAAAAGCTGCCAAGTTCCGGCCAGTGCCCAGTGTACAGACCACGAGCATCCGTATTGATGCCATCCGTCTTGACGCCATGGTCGGTACGAAAATGGCTGACGGCGGTATGGCTGACGGTGGAGTTCAGATCTTTTGCATCTGAGCCCCAAATTCGGTCAGACCACTTGCATTCGATGCGCTTTTTTGAGACGCACCCGCCAGTATAATCGGTTACGGCTGAAACGCAGTATTTCCAAAGTTATCACGTGACAAGCAGCTATGACGACCCCTAAAGCAAAACAGGGTTTGGAAAAGGAGCTTACCGGCTCCCAGCCCAACCCTCTCGCCATCGTTCTTGCCCAGCCGCCTGGGCTCGCCAACCCACCGCCAGCAGACCCATTGCCAAGCGCCTCGCCTGAGCCCAATAAACCATGCCACGATCGCCACAAATGGAGCCTATTCTTGCCCGCGGCGACCGACGGTTCTCCCTCCTCGAGTGGCAGAAGCTGTCGCCGCAGGAAGTCGTCGAAGTTCTCCAGTTCCTCACACAGGAGCGGAAGCTCTTCGTGCTCATGCAGGGGGGGGCGGCTATCGACTACCGCAACACGTCCTGGCTCTACACCTATGACGAATCCCGCCAACGCATGGCTATCTTGACCAGCTACTACCAGCGCAGCTTCGGCGACATCAGCAGAGCACTCAACGCACTCAACGCCCCAGCCCCCGCACAGCCGGCAGCCCCATCGGATTCCTCCCTCTGCAAGGATGACATCCGCGCAGTGCTGGAGGAGCACGTGACCTGGCCGCTGGCCGAGAAGATGACCTCGCTGAACACCACACTCAACACGGTCGAGGCCCGGGTCTCCAACGTGGAAACCAAGGTCGTCCACAAGCTACAACCACAGTTCACGGCGCTACACACCGCGGCGCAGGCTTCGGAAACGCATGCTGCACTTGTCTCTCGCCTTAACCAGGTGGAGGGCAAGTGCGGCGTGCTCATGAAGAAGCTTGAGGCCATCACCGCCCACACAGAGGCCCTGGCCACACAGGTAGTTATATACATCGATTCCTGCGGAATCGATACTAAGCGCTTAGTATCGATTCCGTAAGGAATCGTTGTATATAACTAAAACTTTTGCTTGCGCCGGCAAGGCTAAGGCCGATACTAGTCGGGTCATCGAATTGGCTATTCGATTATCGAAGTTGCCTATTCGACCATCGAACTTTCCTTTTTTTGATTATCGAATTTTCCTTATTCGAGTGTCGAAATTTCCTAGTCGACAGGGGGTCAGAGGCCAGCGGGCTATCATACTCGGCGCCCAGCGAGCCACCGAACTAGGCCTAGTCGATTATAGCGAGACATCGCGTGGAAATTAGCCGATTTTGGGGACTTAGCCGATTTTCGGAGCGACGTCGAACAACACAGATGATTAGCCGGTTGAGCACAGCATATCAGTCGAATTGCTAGCGCTGGTACTCCGCCTATAGTCAGCGGAGAGCACTTGCCTTATTCGATTAACATATTAGGCCGAACGATTAGCGTCCGCAACGTTATTCGCATTTCTAGGCGAAAAATCCACCCCCGGAACGATCCTAGCGGGATTCGAACCCGGGATGCCGGCGTGTCGCAACAGTCTTAGTTATCTACATCGATTCCTGCGGAATCGATACTAAGCGCTTAGTATCGATTCCGTAAGGAATCTTTGTATATAACTCAGGTCCCAAAGCTAGCGGAGCAGACGGCCACCATTGCCTCCCAGCCACCCCGGCAGGATGCTGGTGACCTCCCGCCGCTCTCCTATGCGGACCTGCTGTGGTCAGCGACCGCCTCAACCACCGACGCCATCGCCACGAAGCTCCAGGAGCTGGAGGACCACCGCCAGGCCCAGCAACGGGAGGTCACCGATCGCGCTCGCCGCGAGTGCCGAGTGGTGCTACGTCGCTTCCCCCAGAAGCCAGGTGAGACGTCAACCTCCCTTGCTGACGAGCTCAAGAACCAGCTTCTTACCCTCATGGGCCTGGTAGGTGAGGTAGAACTGCGTGGGTGCCACCGCCTTCCCCACTCACGGGACAAGGCGGCTCCCCCACCATGCAGTCCTGCTCACCTTCCTCTCCCCTGAGGATAAGCAGCGGTTCCTCTCTCGTCGCAAGCGGTTGCACGACCTCACCTGGACGCTGGATGACGACCTAACCCCCGCTCAGCAACAGCAGCGACGCGACCAGTGTGGCCGGAGTTGGAATGCGTCGTGAGACGTAGGACAACTGACGAAAGCTGGAAATGAGAATGACGATTGTATTAGCAATAATACAAGGAATGTAGTGAAAGCTTGAGGGCTCAGGATGGAACTGGGCAAACTCGGGTGCTGCGGCACTCCCCAGTGCTACGCCTATATGCCTATGGCAGCGCTACCTGCAGCGCCTACCAGTGGACAATGACTGTACACTGCAATGCCATGTGACCACGTCACTAGCAACCAGCTAACACTTGGCCCGTCAGACCCGGCTACACCGGATCTGGCAGGTCAAGCTAGAGCCTAGGAACAGTCTGGCACTCAGTGACTGCACGTCCGTCCACATGACACCGCAGGACCGTACGCCCTGCCGTACAGTACTAAGGTGTCCCGCTCAGCCGCGGTACAGGGGTCACCCGCAGTATCGCAACAAGAATCGCAACTCAAAAAAAAAAATTTTATCATCCACTTCGATTAAGGGCAGGTATGGGCACACCATGGCACCTTCACTTTTCAAAAGTGATGTTTGGATGAAAAATGGGAGCGTGCTCGAGTATCGCAACACCTAGTTCCGCAACTGAAAACCCACCAATTCTAGATTTCCGCAATGCAACAGAATCGCAACAAACCTGGCAAGTATACCAAAAGTACGCCGTACACGTGCGCCGGAAGGAATGAATTGTCGCCAATCGGCGTGCAGGATCCGATATGTACTTGCAATAGTTACCGCCGTTGACGATTGATTGGCCGCGCGGTGTTCAGTTCAGTTCAGTGGGATTCATCGCGCGGAAGTCAGTGCAATAATGAACAAAAACATAAGTGTGCCGCCTCTTCATTGAATAATCAACGACCTATAATTAGTCTACAACCACTAACCTTTCGTTATCAAACAGTTCCCTAATCATCACGCGCGTCATCGTCTCGTCATTGCGCGTCATTACCCCGTCATTGTCCCGCCGACATTACACAGCTATGGTCTTGAGGTATAGTCGGCGCCGTGGCATGTTAAACAAACTGCGTTGTTTCATTCACAGTGTGGTTTCATTATGTCGCTCTTTCGAACGGGGATGCATTAGGCAACAATACTGGACAGATTCTGAAAGAGGGTGTGTTTGTGAAGTGGGGATGGCAGCGGCCCAGCATTTGCTGGCCGTGCGGGTGCAACTTTGAGGCGACTACATATATCGCCCTGAACCGTCTTTGTTAAAGCGGTGAGACAGTCCAGTGTTACAGTCCGGCCGCAGGCCGGGCAAGGGAAATGCTGTGTTCACCCTGATGCTGCGGGCCGAGGATGGGTGGCTGCATGGAAACGTGAATGCTTGCATCGAATGGATGGCGGTGTCTGCATGCATGGATTGCACGTGAATGTTCGCAGGATGGGTGGTAATTGCATGGATGCTCGCAGGATGGGTGCTAATTACACGAATCGATATTGCATTAATGCTTGCAGGGATGGATGGTGTTTGCATGCGTGGATACGTGAATGCTTGCAGGGATGGATGGTGTTTGCATGCATGGATACGTGAATGCTTGCAGGGATGGGTGGTGTTTGCATGCATGGATACGTAAATGCTTGCAGGGATGGATGGTGTTTGCATGCATGAATGTGTGAATGCTTGCATGGGTGGATGGTGTTTGCATGCATGGATGGGTGGTGTTTGCATGCATGGATACCTGAAAGCTTGGGGTGGATGGTGTTTGCATGCATGGATACGTGAATGCTTGCATGGGTGGATGGTGTTTGCATGCATGGATGCGTGAATGCTTGCACGGATGGGTGGTGTTTGCATGCATGGATACGTGAATGCTTGCCTGGGTGGATGGTGTTTGCATGCATGGATACGTGAATGCTTGCACGGATGGGTGGTGTTTGCATGCATGGATACGTGAATGCTAGCATGGATGGATGGTGTTTGCATGCATGAATGTGTGAATGCTTGGGGTGGATGGTGTTTGCATGCATGGATACGTGAATGCTTGCGTGGATGGATGGTGTTTGCATGCATGGATGCGTGAATGCTTGCAGGGATGGAAGTGATTGCATGCATGGATACGCGAATGCATGCATGAATGCGACCGAGGACAGTGTAAGCACCTTTTAGGGATTAATATAGTGGTGAATATGGGCAGGCCCCCTGACCCATGTGAGTTATACATGTATTCAAGGAGACAACGATTCCAGTCCATGGCAGGATATATAAAGGATACCAACCCCAAGTCGGTGGGGGTATGCATGTGACCCAATTCAGTACAAGTGTAATAACAGTGATTCGGGCCGTGGTGTCAGCAACCCTGTCACTCAAGGTTACATTATAGATACTCATTCCATCTCCGCCTCCACATCATTGAGGATGTAATATACGCGACAACTATTAATGTTCGCATGGCGGTCACGCGACGCCTGATCAACGCGTAGCGTCTGCGTGTCGTAATTTAATTTTTAATATTAATGCACAGTCACCATTTTACCGCGTGCTGGCCTGCACTTAGCCCTTGGATGACCAGTGTGTAACTCTACCCCTAATTATGGCTGGTTGCACCTTGCATGATAATGTCCAGAAACCAGCCTGATAACAATCTAGTGTCCATACTGGGACCAAAGCACACGCATATAGGGAGTTACTTCGGGGTCATGTCATTAGTCATGTTGCAATGTCCTATATGTCCTATGGGTGCTAAATACAGCACTAATCTCAGGGGGTGCACGGGTGCGATAAAAAAGACACTTACAATGCAATGTTAAGTGATAATGCAATATTGGACGTCTTCACAAACCAAGGCCCAAATGCACACGTAGCAAGGGGGTGCAAGGGGCGGTGTTACCCATGCATCCAGAACATGAGAAATGACCTCCATTTGCATGCCTAGGATGAAAATATACAAACACTGCATCGAACTTCTTTTCTACGTCAGCAAGGCACTGGGGCCTCCATAGATGTTGCACGGACTGCACAACTGCACAGGCGTCCTTTACTAGCAAAGCCAAAAGGCTGACAAAAAACTGGCCATGATACCATCTTTCCTGAAGAATTTAGGCAATAGAAACCATCGTGCTACCATCTACAACTCCTTTAGATGTTAAATCAATCGTCATTCTAGAAAATTAGGTACAGACGCAGCTAATCATGAACAAAACTGATGAAAATCTTACGACGACGGTTGTACAAAACCACAACCACAAACTAGTACACAGGAGTAGTAAGTTAGCGAACTTAACACCACAAACCTTCAACAACGTGTCCGAGATTACTTACCGAATGATATAACGACTTTACCTTGTTGACGGTATCCGCAGGTACACTAAACTGCGCCATGCCGAAACCGCAAAAAGAAGGCTAGCGGAAAGCTAGCAATCTCATGACAGAAAGGCAATCTCATCACGGCGTCGAGACTTTCCTGGCCCTGAACGATGATGAAATACGCGAAATACATCATACGAAAACTACTGGTTGCGAAAATTTCAATGATACAGAAGCTAATAACAAGTGCTGCCTTTCATCGTCACCCCCGTGATGATTAACGCGTGTAGACGCAGTAAAAAGTAAAAACCAGCCCGACATAATGTGCGCATCATTAGATGTTGCGCGACTGCGGCTATAGCATTTTTCTGACGCCGCTCATTTCAGTTCGGTTGATTCTTCGCGCCGGTCAGCCAAGGAGTGACATACTTCACGTCGGGGTGTATCTTTAGTTGCGATACCACGCGTTTGCCGTTTCGCAACTTTTCGTCCAAATCGGTCCTCGCAAGAATCGCAACAAAAGTGTTTTTTGGTCCTCCTGGAAAGTTGCGTAGTTGCGATTCTTGTTGCGATACTGCGGGTGACCCCTGTAGGCAATACGCGGCGCGCAGGCCGGAAATCCGTGTGTCAGCCTAAGCATCTCATCTAACTCCCATTATGTTTTCCTTTCAGGTTGAAGGCTAGCAACTTCAAGCCTGATCCTGCCCAGCTAGGAGACTGACTCCAAGCCTACTGAGGTGCTGAGCAACTGACACCCATACTGCAACATCTGGACTGAAAAAGATGGGCCCCAGAACTCGTGCAATACTTCTGGTGGCATCAAGTTTAGCTCAACATGCCCGGGGAGTTCCTCCTCCTCGCGAGCTCACAAGGGAGATAGCTATGCCTGTCTGCCTATCCAGGGAGTGCATCACCAGCCAAGAGAGCCACTGTAAAAAAAATGCCAAGGTAAACCGTTTAAGAGGTTCCATATGGTTCCATCATCATCGCCCACTCAGAAAAAAAAACACCCAGCCAGGCTGGGTCAACTGAGCTCAGGTCACCTGCAACCTGAGAAGTGACAGTAGGCAGGTTTATTGCACCCTGCACTGTCCATGTTGCACCTGCACAACATGTGAGAACCAGCCACCCCTGCCCTGCACAGTGGTGGCTGACGTCCTAGTGACAGGTGACAGGAATATGACATCCTGGACCTGTCCACGTTGCACCTGCACAACGTGTGTGGACCAGCCACCCCTGCCCTGCACAGTGGTGGCTGAAGTGCTGGTGACAGGTGACAGGAATATTGCATCCTGCACCTGGGCTGAACACATTGTACTAGACAACATGACAGCACCCATGCCTTTACTGCCACTGAACAGTGAGGCCAGGTGGCCCAAGAGATCCACAGTAAACTGGGGTCCTGGGTAACCACCTGTCAAGGGAGGTTTGACCCTCCACTTGAATTATGGGAGGCACCTGAGCCACTGAGCTCAAGGCCAATCCACCAAGGCATACAACCCTAGTGGAGAAAGAATGTGAGATACATCCCCTGCCCACCTATGAAGGTGGGCATCACGAAATTCCATGGGTGTGAAAAAATCAAAACAGATTTTATTGGCATAGGGCACGCAGGTGCATAAAAACAGACTCCAACCAACCCCCCTTACTGGAAGCACAACCTGCCCCTTGGACCTGCCCAAGGGGTACTGGGTTACCTAGGCGGCCCTGGTGAACAGGACCCTGCTAGGCGTCCCCCCGATGGAGCAGGGTTGCCTGCTTGCCATACGGGTTCATCATGTGGTACAACAGCTGATATTGATCAGCTGCCTGCTGAGGCACTTTGGTTTGGGGTGAGTGCATCAGCAGCGTTGTGCTTGTCCTCCACGTGACGGGTGGACTCCCAGTAGGTGGACTCCTGTTTAAGGACCACCCAGTCAAGATCAGTGTGCACAGCATAAGGGTTAGCAAGGAAACTGAGCGGGCAGGAACCTGGGCCCTGACAGGTCTGATCAACCTCAAGGGACCAAGCGGTCTGTGGCTGAGTGGGCACAAGCTAGGTTAGGCGTGTTTCAAGCTGGTCCAGCTCCACAAGAAGAAAGGGTTGGAGTTAGCATTTTGGGCAATCAATATGCTAAGTGGATGCAGTTTGGAAAGACCTTAATTCCAACGCCGTGCTGACCGCCTGAAACAGACAAGGGACAAGAAAGATATGAGGTCCCGAGGTCCTAGCCGTCCGTGGCTGACTAGGGTGCAGTCCTCTGGTATAGTGGACAGGGCACGTGGCAGGCCGTGCCTGCACAGGCTTAGCCTGTCTATCACGTGACTGTGGTCCACGTAGACCAGGAGGAGCAGCAGCCTGTGACTGGTGGGGTACAGGAGCTGGCACAGGGCTGCAAGGATACTAGAACTTGCAGGCTTGTGACAGGTCCTGTATACTTCCTAGGTTGCAGGAGTCTAGGCAAATCCAGCTTGTCCTGGCTCTGCACTGATGCCAGTGGACGTTGGAGATTTGCTTGCACGCCTGCACGTGCCTCGTCACGCCGATGGGAACAAGGAACAACGAAGAGGATATAGCTTGGTCATGGGGATGACCAGCTATCTTGGCAAGCACGAACCGTGGGTGCCACATTGGTCGTGGAAGTGCCCACCGTGGTCGTGGCCTGGTGCACAGATTTAAGGTTGCTGCCTTGCAACTTTGGCTAAGCCGTGCTGTGAAAGACCAAGAGCTCACATCCGCTGGGAGCTCTTTCTAACTTCCCTACCACTGATGGGTCCATACACTTCACCACCACGTAGGGGATCAGAACCTTGGTGGCCAGCTGCCACTCATGGTGCTCACACCATACGGTGTACAACTGTTGCCACGTACGAGCCCACTCGTCGATCTCACGGGGAGTCATGCCCGCATGGAGCTTGGGCACCGCCTTAATATCTGGCATAGGCGGGGCCTTGACAGGGTCAGCTCGCAAGGGGCCGCCCTTCCTGCAGTACGCGCGGGGCTGGAAAAGGTGAGGGGCTCGTGACGCCGCGCCCGCATCTCCTGTTGGGAGCCCCGTCCTGTAGTCTGGTCATGCCCACGTTGGGACACAAAGGTGTCCTCCTCGCGCTCGGGATCGGGGTTGCCGGACTCTCGGCGGGGCGCGTAGTCAACGGACACCCGCTGTGACGCAAAGGGGGCTGACTCACGCCGAACGCGAACGGATGTGGGATGCTCATAACCGGGGTCGTCCAGGGGCAGCCGACTGAAGTTGGCGTTAGTGGGCGCGCTCCTTGCTGGGAGGCAAGTGGGTACATTGGGAAAGGGACCCGGGGGATCGCAGTCCTCCTCCTCAGGATCGGTCTGCACGTGAGCCGACCCTGACGCCTGTGGCGGGGGCCTAGACCAGCTCTCATTTGCTCCAAAGGAGACCCGACGGGGATCCCTTCCAGGACCCAGCCCCGACCCGCCGCGGCCACGCCCTGCCCAAGGGTGGGTCAGGCGCGGGCGGCCACGCGCGTATGCCCCCAATTGGGAGGACTGCACGAACTCAGGCGGAGGGGCAAACGGCGAGCTACCGAGCTACCCGCGGCCTCTATCTCCTCATCCTCCTCCTGCACGACTTCCACAGATGGTGGTCGCTGCGTAGGAGGTACCCTGTCCCAGTTGCCCATATGCTGGGTCAATGGCGGTCGCGGCTGCTGCTGCGTCTGCTGCTGCTGCGTCTGCTGCTGCTGCCGCGTCTGTCGCGACGACGGCGACTGCTGAGACTGAGGCTGTCGCTGCGGCGACTGCTGAGACTGAGGCTGTCGCTGCGGCGACTGCTGATACTGAGGCTGTCGCTGCGGTGACTGCGGTTGCTGATCAAACCCTAGGGCAGCTTGCTCTAGCTGCGACTCCAGGGTCGCCTGCCGTTCTGCGGTAACCCTAGCGGCTGCATCGGATCGCCGGGAGCCTCGGGAGCTCCTACTGGACTTGCTAGATCTTCTGGAACCCTGACTGGACTTGCTCGCCACTTCCTGCTGTTCTTCCCTAACGTCCTTTGGGGACAGCCTAGGGTCCTTTGGGGACCGTGTGCCAACTGTACCTTTCTTCTTAGGGGGCATTTGGGCCCACGTACCCGCCTCACCAGCACCGTACTAGGTACACAATACACAGTACCTCCCCAAACACAAGCAAGCACGAGAGAAAAGAGGCAGCCACAACTAATGCTTCTAATGGTACTATTTAGCGACGCCGGCCAGGCAGCTGCTGTGAGCTCCTGGTCTTTGTCGCGACTGTTAGGACCTAGGTCGCGTAGCTTGCAACCTTTGCTCCTCGCCCCAGGTAACGCTCTCGCTGGCTTGCTCACTCCAAGTGACAACCACGGTGCGTCGGCAAAGAACTGCCTTGACCTGCCTTAGGCCATAGCTTTATGTTACCTCATTTCCATGGTGCCCTAAGGCATCTCCCGTCGGCCTCGCACAGTGCACCGCTACCTTGCCAGAGCTCAGCTTACCGCTACCTTGCATCCTTGCTGCAGGCAGCGTTAAGGACCTCTGACATCCCGTGACTAGGTATCACCAGTTCCTGTCACAGCTCTGCACGGATGCGTATCCTTGCAGAGCCCGCGACTGGCCTACTGGTCTCTACTTAGCCACAGGACCGTTGCGTCCTCAGCCTCCGTGGACCTTAGTCACGTGATGGTCCAGGCTAAGCCTGTGCAGGCCCTGCCTGCCACGTGTCCTGTCCACGGCGACCTCGGTGTGCACTGCCGCCGCCGCCGGTCGGCAGTACTTCGGGACCTGATAACTCTCACGTCCCTTGTCTGTTTCAGGCGGTCAGCACGGCGTTAGAAAGGTCTCCTCATCCTGCATCCAACTAGCACATTGGCGTCCCAATATGCTAACTCCAACCCTTTCTTGTTTTGGAGGCTGGACCAGCCTGAGATTCCAATCAGCCATGCTCACTCATGCCACAGACTCCTGACCTCTCCCAGAGGCCAGGGCTGCCCTTCTTTTGGAACTTGAGGTTTTACCCAAAGATTAGTCCAGAGCCAACATTGGTTCCAAGGCCCAGCCCTGACCCAGATGTCAGCCCCCAACCCTTTCTTTTGGGAACCTGGTTGAGGAGAAAAGTGAGGTCTCTACATCCAGGCAGCTGAACTTGGACAGAGGAAGTTATGATACGTATTATTGTGAGTTCCTGGTCCTTTCCAGTTATCACAGGCGCCCGTATCAGAGGCGCCCGCTCACAACCATTCCCCTTCCTTTTCATTCAACAGACACGGATAGAGCCCAGTTAATGCTTGCCAAGCTGGGGAGCCCATGTCCTCACTGAGGGATAAACTCAGGATTCACACATGCCAGGCTGTGGTCAGCTGGGGAATCGAACCCCACCCCATATCCTCCAGGTTTGGAACAGCTCCTGGAACTGTACATTACAAACAAACATGAAATGGAGATAACACGATTATGACTTATTAATATAGAGAGAATAACCCATAATGAGGCTCCCTGGCAACCACGTCCAACATGGTCACACAACCAGGGTTTTATTAGCATGCAACAGGTTGGTTACAGAGAATATAAACAAATGTACAGCAACCTGTAAGAGCCAACATTTGGGCTGCCCTTTCAGGGTCCATTCCATGAAGACCCAAGGCCGGTTACAAGGTCCTTAAGACCCTTCTGCAACCCCATGACAGGGCCAGGCGATATTCTCAGCCAGGGGAGTGACTCCACCCTGACCCCTGTTCAGCAGGGTGTACGAACCCTGAAGAACCTGCTGTCAGCCATTTCTGGCTACCCAGCCCACCGGGACACATCCCACCTCAGAGCAAGGCGTTGGTCTCCCTAGCACCCCACCATGGGGCCCATGAGCCCACGGAGCAGAGGGTACTGCTGCACGGCCTTCTCCTCAAGCTTGGTGAGAGCATCTGCAGGGTTGTCCAGGCCAGCCACATATTCAATGTCAGCAAGCAGGACAGTGCCTTGAGCAACAGATAATCAAGGTCCCTGCTTCTGGCCAGCTGCCTGTGCACGAACTGCACCATGCCCATGCTGCCAGTTTTCACCAGTGTGTGCATCTGCAACCGACAGGAAGCTACCTTACATAGCTGGTAGAAAAGCTCCCTCAAGTAAAGGGCTGTGTGCAGCCCCTCACAGATTGCCCTGCACTCAGCAATGTCACTGCTGGGGTTACCCTATTCTGCAACCGACTGTACCAGCAGACCAGAGAGGACTGTTCCTGCACCAGGGTGATTAATGCTGCTGCCCGCCCCCTGACCTCTGTGACCTTCCTACTATCCATAGAACTGTCCACATAGAGAACCATGTCAAAGGGCCTGTACTAATCCAAAGGACCCAAGATGAGAGGTGGAGACATCCTCACAGATTGCATCACACTCTCAACACCCACCTCGACCAGCTGGGAATCTGTCAACCGACTCAAGACCAGCAGGTCAGGCGCACAAATGCTAGCCAACCATGCCAACATACCGCGTATGGTAGCACCCCTTGGCCGGGTAATGGGCTCCTGCAGGGACACTTAACACAGCAGGCACACTTATCAAAGAAAGGTGGTATTGTTCGCCATGTCTCCCTAGCCTCTTCCTGGTCACCCTTGAGAAAAGCCCCCTTGAAATCTATCAAAGCAGAGCCATAGGCAATGCCTTTGACCAGGAAGGATAAGAAAACACACAACAACATTCTCCACGTGTCATGCAGCATCCCTGGTGTATAGAGCTCCTCATCTGCTATCTGTCTAGTGCCATGGTACTCGGTTGCAATTGGTCTGACATGTGGCACCTCGACACCATCTACCTGTTTGAGCTTGAGGACAAACATCAATCTGAGCAGCTGGTGATCCTCAGGGAGGACCTCTACAGGCTCTGCACAGTTGGCAATCATCCACTCATGCCCAGAAGCAACGAAGCCAGGAGTCCATGCCTTAGCCATCTTGGGGCTTTGCATCATCTCCACTAGCTTGCGCCAAGGTACAGGACTCGTTCCAGGGATCTGGTACCTCTGCACCCCCAACTGGCGTGGGTCAAACGTAGTTGGGATGATCAGCAGGTCCTTAGCAATGGGCTCCTTAGAATCAGGCCCCTCCACTGCAACACCCTTCACAGCCCTTACAGCCACACTAAGTCCCTGGGAGTAGCGATATCTCTGGAGGGGTAAACTACCCTGCCCTTCTAGTGCCAATTCCTCAGAGGTTATCGTCACCCCGGCTGGCATAAGAAATTCTGCCCCAGTATGGCTGGACCCTCATAGCCCTCTACCACACAGAACACCGTGGGCACCCCCAGAATAGGCACACTCACCTCCCCCAGAACTTTCATGGACACATTCCTCGAGAAATCAGACACGGCTGGGCAACCGGCTACAGACATCTGCAACCCTGCAGCATCCTCAGCCCTCAGAATGGACACCTGCGAGTTGGTATCCACCTCTAATGTTGCTGCCCAGCATGACCCCCACCCCGTGAGCTTAGATACCTTGGGATCACGCTTGCCGCTCATCAATGCCCGGATGACGTCCGCCATGAGGAGCCCCTTGGGCTTTGGTCCAGCCCTGGCCCCCTACTGGCCTTGTGACAGTTGATGCAGCAGATTCCAGCTCACCCTCGTCCATCCAGGACAGACCATCATCCAAGCATGGAGGGTTAGCATCTACTGCCTGGCTCTCCTCCTGAGCCTCAACCTCCAAGGGAGGCTCAGGGCCGTCTACAGGCCAGATTGCACTTGGCCTTTTCTCTCGGATGTGAGCCCAGGACAACCTGTACACGCGCCTAGGATCCTGTCCAAGGCTACCAGACAAGAATGGTTGGCCTCATCCAACTGGGTTACCAGCCCATCCTGCCACTTGCCACGCTTGCCTGGTATTGATGGCTCCTTCCACATCCTGACCCCCATTCCCACAAGGGGCCTCAGCATTTTTCCAGCCCTTGTCCTTGCGCCTCAGCCGAGCAAACACTCTATCTGCCTTTCTCAGGCAGGCACCCACTACCTCTGGGGACAACAACCCAAACTGCGCTGCTAAGGGAGAGACTGCCACACCATCATAGTAATAGTTTACCCTGTGGTTAAGCTGTTCCTCAATCCCCTTGCACCAGGCTGCCTTTTCCAAAGCAGATGCTACCACTGGCACAGTCTTTGCTGCTAGCACCACTGTCTTTACCTCACGGATAGATCTCTCTACAGCCCCTGCTGCCCATGACTCTCTCTAGGGACCACTACCAGCTTACACGGAAGCTGATCAGCATGCTTTCTCAAGCAGTCAAACTGCAAGTCAGCTTGCACCAAGGTGTACACCCCAAAGCATGGCAACAAAGACTGGAGACCCAACAACAAGTGATGCTCATCCATGCCAGGCAGGATGGTCAACAGCCCATACCGGCTGAACCTATCCACCCCCACCAACAGATACAAACCACGCATGTGCTGTATATCTACTTGGATATCTCCCCGCTCTCTAGCAGGCTCTCTAGCGTGGGACCGTGGTGGGTGAATCTGATTCTCCTGACAGACACAGTTCTCAGCAGCTGCAGTGCAGGACTCCAACAGAGGCTGCTTACCTAGCTTTCAAGCAAACATTTCTGCCTGTTTAGAGTGCCCAAATACATGGTATAGAGTATGCCCAGCGGCTGCATAGCTCAACCCCCTATCAGTCTCACTGCATAAGGAGGAACTAGGACTTGGCTGTGTGCGCGGGACCGCACGACCCACCTCCTGCTCCTTGGAACCAGGGACCTCCACAGCTTGACTCCCAGAGCCAACAGTGGTTCCCTCGGCGCCAGCAGGACTTTCCAGCTGAGCTGCTTGACTCCCAGAGCCAACACTCACTGAAGACCCTGTACCTGCCACAGGCCCAGGGAATTGCACTGCTGCAGCAGCGACATTGCAATCATGTGGAAGAACAAACCCATCAGTATTCCCAACCCCCTGCTGCTGAACAGGAGGTGCACCCCTATCATCCATATTTACAAGTGCCACCTGCCCCACCTGGGGTGACTGACTATTTACATGGGGCACTGCACTAAGTCACGGCTTCCTGGACTGACCACCTGCTCCTGCAGCATTGGCCAGATCAGGGCAATCACGGTGCCAGTGACCTGTCTTACCACAGCCAAAGCACTTATCCTCCTTCCCAGCCTGGGCCTTCCTCTGACCCCCCTGGTTCTGGTTGCCTGGCTTATTCTGGTTGCCTTGGCCCTGGCTCTTGCCTTGCCCTTGGCTACCTCCCCCCCTGCTGCCCCCCTTGGTGACCACCAGCCTGCTTCTGACCCTTGTTCTGAGCCCCTTGCTGCTGGCCCTTGCCACCTTGGTTTCCAACCCCCCTGCGCCTCCCAGCCCTCTGACGCCTGCTAGGATGAGGACCTCCCTGGGCTGCCTGCCCTGGGGCATCCCCCTGCACCTGGCTAGCGGAGGCTGAAGCACCTGAGGTCTGAATGGGTTTACAAGCAGGGGCAGATGGGCGAATGCTCAAGACTACCCTCTCTAAGGCAGCCAGCGACCCATCTGTCTGATCTGCAAACAGCCTAGCTGCATTGCGACCATCCACACTGAGCCCCTGATCTCAAACGCATCATAGGCCAGCTTGTAGTGATTAGTGAGGTTGAGGACTTTGTCAGAAAACTCCTGACGCAGGCCCAGGAGAAACTGCTCCCAAGAGAGCTTATCCTTCACTGCAGACCTGGCTTTGTCCCTCACACGCTCAGAAGAATCCCTATTCACTGAGGAAGCATGGAACACCTGGACGAGATTGACAGTGGGATCTACGGAGTAGGTGACTAGCTCCATATCCTCTAACCACTTGTCTAACTCCTCCTGACTCACGGGTGGCTTCAGAGGCTTCTGGCCGTTCATCACGGCTACAGCACTTATGTGGGGTCTAGTTCCTGGCAACGCGCGAGCATCACTACCCACAGCAGAAGCCCCAGCACCCCCAGCCCAAGCGTCTACAGAAACATGAGGAGGAACGACTGCCTCGGCCACACGGGCCGTCTTACCACCGTTGGCCTGCATCCCCTCCCCTTGGCCTCCTCCAGCCAGCTCAAAGCTGTCCGATGGCCCTTCTGCGCGCTCCTTCCCCCGTGCTTCCTCCTTTCGCTTCCGGTACCGCGTCTTTTGCCCCGCCACGCCCTCCATCGTGGGAATCGTCTCCCCTTCTGGCTGGCCGACTGCTGGCACTGACGCTTTCCGCCTCTCACCCTCCGTCGCAACCGCCTTGCTCCCGCCGCCGACCCCGTTCTTGCCCTTAAGCATTATGGACACAGATACAAGGTGGCAGCAATGAAAGCAACGCCCGGACCGAAGAGACGTAGGCCGAACTGATCCTGCAAGCAGAGGAACTAGCCCCAACACCGGCTTACTGGTCGCCTTTCTTCCAGGCGCTCGACAGTTGACAAAGCCTCAGAAGGAGCTCATACCAAACCACGCACCCTGCATGATTTCCCCGCACAGGTCTCAAGCTTCGCCACAATGTCCACCGCTCTCTTTGTAGACCACTGCCGTGACGATGCCGCTACCAGTCGCTTGCTGCCACTCTGACAGCTGCAGTTGCTCTTTCCGGTCTCAGTCGTTCTACAAGCCGCAATACACGTCCTTGACGTCCAGCCCTTGCAGACCTCTACCACCTCAAGCGTGGCAGGGAAAACGACAGGCTGCTCCTGGCTCTGACGAATATGCCGACCAAAACGCTCATCCGGAAATGCTGCCAAGCAACGAGGGCACAGACTATAAATCCTCAAACCCACACCAGTCCAGGCAAAGCTCAATTCCTCGCCGACTGGACAGATCTGGCTGCCGAAACGCACGGGTTGTCTCGCTTGCCGCTTTCACTACCGCTAGCGTCACCAAAGCCCCTTCGCCATAGCTTTAACTAGCCACGACGCAAGCAAACACCTGGCGCCACCTAGCGACATCACAGCAACTTCGCCCAAGAAAGTCCCGAGCACGTAGCAAGACCACCAAACCCGTCAATCAGGCCGTCTCGACATCATATTATAACACTGTCTCCGCCCTGCCGAGCACCGAGGAAAATAACCGCCTGCAGCCTAGCTCGCCTGGCGTCATTGCTTCTCGTGCCTGTCGCAGAGCAGAAACCACTGCTCCCGGAGCTCTTCTCAAAAACCCGGAACAATAATACGATTTAGCGACGCCGGCCAGGCAGCTGCTGTGAGCTCCTGGTCCTTGTCGCAACTGTTAGGACCTAGGTCGCGTAGCTTGCAACCTTTGCTCCTCGCCCCAGGTAACGCTCTCGCTGGCTTGCTCACTCCAAGTGACAACCACGGTGCGTCGGCAAAGAACTGCCTTGACCTGCCTTAGGCCATAGCTTTATGTTACCTCATTTCCATGGTGCCCTAAGGCATCTCCCGTCGGCCTCGCACAGTGCACCGCTACCTTGCCAGAGCTCAGCTTACCGCTACCTTGCATCCTTGCTGCAGGCAGCGTTAAGGACCTCTGACATCCCGTGACTAGGTATCACCAGTTCCTGTCACAGCTCTGCACGGATGCGTATCCTTGCAGAGCCCGCGACTGGCCTACTGGTCTCTACTTAGCCACAGGACCGTTGCGTCCTCAGCCTCCGTGGACCTTAGTCACGTGATGGTCCAGGCTAAGCCTGTGCAGGCCCTGCCTGCCACGTGTCCTGTCCACGGCGACCTCGGTGTGCACTGCCGCCGCCGCCGGTCGGCAGTACTTCGGGACCTGATAACTCTCACGTCCCTTGTCTGTTTCAGGCGGTCAGCACGGCGTTAGAAAGGTCTCCTCATCCTGCATCCAACTAGCACATTGGCGTCCCAATATGCTAACTGTACTAATTAATTAATGGTACTAATATTATCTACTAACTATTGTATCTAAGCTATTGGCAGTCTCACTCTATACTAGTATCTAGTAGCGGTAGTAGTGCTTATGCCCTAGCGACTGGGCCCAGGTGAAGCTGCTCCAGTGCACGCAACACATCCTGTGCAGGTAACTGGGTGCCACGCCTAGTCTGGTGCAGCCCTTCTGGGAGGGGCATATTATCCCTAATAAACTGATCTGCCTCAGCTAATGTATTAAATCCCTGCCATTTAGCTAACGACGCTGGGAGTAAGACTTTATCCTTAATATGATTGCTACACGCAGCCCAACTATAGAAAATGCCTGGTTGGCCTGTGGCCCCGTCGTGTGCTACTGCATAGTATAGGTATTGGGATCTACCTCCATTAATACGTCTATATATATAAAAAATATAATTACTTACAGCAGAGTGAAATCACTCAAACCAAAGCAAACGCCCAGCTATAAACCTATATACAGAGCCATGTCAAAGCTCTATACTACGATAAGACCAATGGAAACGCCTAACGGGAGGAACCTAATAGCCCTGCTGCACCGCAAAATCAGCCCGCGTACGGCGGAGCATGATGTCAGCCATGGCCCGAGTCAGCGCCACCGACAAGCGCTGACGCCAATATGACGTCCAGGTCCGCGCCGACCATGGGGCCCGCTGGCCCTCCAGGTCCAGCCGGTCCTCCCGGAGCCGGCAACACTCCTTGAAGAACTTAGGCGGAGGTCAGGGGCCCCATGGCCCCAAACTCCTCCAGGACAAAGGGCACCACACGATGGTGCCCGACGTCGCCGTAGGCCAGGAGCTTGGCCCGCTCCGCCCGGTCCGCCGTGTAACCTGCCGTGAGGGAGGCCCCAGCCACGTGGCTAAGAGCCAAGGGCCGCGCCACCGAAACGTCAATAAGCAGATGCCGGCCACCCCCCTCAAAGTCCAGCACCACGATGTCAGGCCGGTGGTTGGGGGAATAGAAGGCAGCGCCATCCGCATCCTCGGACCGGATGTTCGCGTGAGGGAAAACCGACCGAATCATGGCTAGCACCACCGTCAGGAGGACAGTGTGCAAATACAAATACCAGTTCTGATTCTGTTGGCCCCCCATGCAGGCAAGGTAGTGAGTCCCCGTGGGATCCAGCGGCTGCCCACAGCTACCACAAGGCCGCCCGGCCGGAACAAGAGGCTGCGGGGCAAATAGCTGGTGCCGGAGCGCCACCGAGTAGTGGCTGGGAGCCAAGGCGAATGGGGGGGCCATGGGAAGAGCACGAAGGTACGCCGAGCCCACACTCCGCAAGGAAAGCGAGAACAGCCACGCACGTCCCTGGGCGTTGAGGTCCGCGAAAAGAGCAATCCAATCAGCCGTGTGCAGAATACCCGCGTAGGTTTTCTGGTGTTTATCGATGACGCGAGCAGGGAATGCGGCGGGAGATTGAACGGAGGCGACCGAGGGAGTGCCGCGAGGGAGGTGGCGCTGTACCGCCTGAGCGGCACGGACGGGAGAACAGGCCTGCTGGATCTCAGCATAGGCCTCCTGGATGGCGGTGACGAAGGGCAAAGGGCTGCTGGGGTCCAGGAGGTCAGGCGCTGCCGTTGCCAAAAGGGGCAGGAGCCGGCAGCTTTCCGCCCACGACTGAGCCACGGAGCCCAAAAATGCTGCTGGGGCCAGCCGGGCGGCACGAGTCAGACCGCAGCCACCCATCCGTGCAGGCAGGGAGGCAATGCGAATAGCATGTGGCGGGAGGTCGGGGCCCGGGACCAGCTGCGCCAAGGCCGACTGGATGCGTTCGTCGTGGCCCGCGGCGGCCAGCCGGACCTGAGCCGGAAGAGCGCCCCGGAGCCAGTGAACGACGCGAGGGTGAGCGCAAAACCACAGAAGCAGACCCTTGGTCTGCGAATCATGAAGGCGCGCAATCAAGGGCAGTACCTCAGTGCGTGCCTCGAGGGCGGCCCGCAGAGCATCGATGACAAACGCGGGGTCGCCAACCGGAACGCCGAGGACATCCAACCCATGGAGGCGCTCGTCCCGGCCCAAGAGCTGGGGCGGAAAGCCGGAGCAATCACCTTGGGGCGAGTACACCGCGCACTTGGCCAGGGTCAACTGGAGGTTGATGTCGGCCACCGCGGTCTGCAGTGCCAGCAGAGCCGCGGGGGTGTCCGGCACAGGGCCCAGAAGGTAGATATCATCCAAGTAGGCCTGAATAGCGACCGCCGGGTGGGCAGCATGGACCGCTTGGAGGCAACCCTGGAGGGGGGCGGCAAAGTACAGGGGTCCCAGGGGGTCCCCTTGCTGGGTGCCCGACCGCGACAGCAGGCCGCCGCGAGTGCCGTCCTCCATGATGTGAACCAGCTGGCCGGGCTGGCCGTAGCACACGGCTGTCCAAGCGTACAAGTCCTCGAAGGACTCCATGACGGCCGCAAACATGCTGGCGCGGGACAGACTGTTGAACGCGTTGTGGCAGTCGACCTTGACGACAGCGTGGGTGGGGTGGGCCTCGAGGTAGGCCTGCACCGAATGGATGAGGATATCCGCCCCGCCTGGAGTCGTCACCCCCAGCTGGGCCGCCATGCACCGAGGTCTCACCCGCTGCGAGGGGCGGGCAGAAAAAGGGGTACGTCTATATCCTCCTTCATTATTACGTCTGCTGCGAGAGGTTCCCATGAACTACCGATTAGGTATAAAGCAATATCACACGGTATTGAAGCATGAAATGCAGGAAGGGGAAAGAAAGGGAGGAAAGCCCACCCAGGATACCTCTACGTGCAGGTGACGTGCTCACAGCGAGAGAGAAACACAAGGCAGAAACAAAACGTTCACAAACAGTACGAAAGACGTTGAGGTCCAGCCACCGGCAACACAGTTAGGCAACGGCCAGCCGGTGACTACCCTCGAGCCGTAGGCAGCGTTGCCCTTTGGGGGTCCACCCACGGCTCACGAGGGCTGTCTTTGGGACAACCCGCTCACAAACGTTTACAGACATGAAAACGGATTACGACAAAGAACAAAAACCCCGTTTCTACGCGCGTGGGTAAGACAGGGGGGGGGCAAGAAGGAAATCAGGGAAATCTTACCACTTGCATGGACGTCTATAGCGTCCTTAGACACCCCTCAAAGGGTTAAGATGTCTTGGATGGCGCCCCGGCTGTGGCTATAGCTGTCCTGAGCGTCACCGGGATCTGGCAACCGCCTATGCTGGGCGGGATGATGCCGGTCGGCTTTGGGCCTTCGCTAAGCTAAATCCGGCTTTGGGCCGCCCTGTTAAACCACCCTAACCTAGCCTCCGATAACCAGTGTAACGAACCCATCCGGGTCGTGCGAAAGATCCTATTGTTTGGGTTAAGGTAGGTTATTACCGGTTTCTTGGCTAAGTGCTAATAACCACGACCACTCTTTGGGAGTGGGCTTAACGGAACAGGCGTGGCTTTAGGCCTGTTACGGCTCACGATGATGCATTAATCTACACAACCTACATTTAGGATAGAGCTACCAAATGCAGTTGGAATTATGCCCCAGGTTCAGATAGGTGATAACACACTCTTCATTCCGAACCAAGAGGACGAGACTCTCGTCCTCGGACCAATTTCACCTAGGCCTGCCACCAAGCTGGCAAGGGGCGCCGACATGGCGCCGACCTTCCAGAGAATTCCGAAACATGCAGTCCACACAGGATCCTCGGGTCGACATCGACCCTCGCCAGGCTACAGAATCCACGCATGAGTACAATATCTCAACCAGCTATAAAGTACGCAGCGCGGCGCGACTGCACCGGCCTCTATGTAGAAGATCTCATACATCAACCTAGGCCCAAAATAACTACTAGTCCGAATCACACAAATGTCATAATTTCCATACAAAAGTCCTGACCAAGGGACAATTCCCAAATTAAGTCCCGAATGAGTCCCAAAGTCCTACGGACTATGACAACAAGCCAAAATACATAATTTATTCCATTGTTGCGCCCGTTCCAAGGGTCGGGCACGCAACAACCGCCACGCACCGACAGTGGTCGCTGCTAGTAGCCAGATGCTCCGCCGCAACAGGGACCCGACCGCCAAACCTGGGCTGCAAGCCTCTCTGCGGGTCGCCTACGAGCAGGCTGAGAAGGCCGACGCTCAGCAGATGGTCAAGGACCTGCGCAGCTGCCAGCAGAAGCACGACGGCAAGGGGGGCTCGGGTTCTGGTACAAGCGCCTCGGGCACCCGGACGGCCTCGGCCGGCCCCACCGCCACGGCGTTCCTGGCGCCCCAGCCAAGCGGCTTCGTACCTGGGCCGCGGCCACGTCCGAGGTCGGGGGGACAGCTGCGCCGCCCCCGCCCCTGCTCCCAGCCGCCGCCGCCCGCCCGGCTGCCCTGGCCGGCCCCGCTGGGCCCCCGGCCCCGCGTAGGTCAGCGGCGGACTACCTAGTGTTGAAATTGAGTTCGAATTTTATTAAATGATAATTTACGGTAATCAGGTTACAGACTCAGAGCCAAGCCCCCAGCTTCATTTACCAGCGCAACCATAGCCATTGCCAGCATAGCAGCAACAACCGTTGGACCGCCGCAACACAATGCTGGCTTTTGGATCATCATCGTCTGTCAGGCGGCTAGGCTAGCCTGCGGCGCTAGGCACCGACGCAAGCCTGGGAACGCATCTCCGTTACACATCTCCGTTACAACACACCAGCCGAGTACCGACCAATCGACACACACCAGTATCTCACCACTTGTCACGCCGGCCGGCAGTACCCAGAATCCTAGTCCGCACCTCAGTACCGGACCAGTGCTGCACAGCCAAAGTCTAGGGCGTAACTCACGAGGCATAACGCACACAGCGTAACTTAATCGTTGTGGATCACACAAGCCAAAATTCAGCCGAACCTCAAAACGGCTAAGTCCCAATGCGCCGAATTAACCCGAACGCCTCGAACCACAAAACGGCTAAGTACCGGCACACGATCATTAATTATTTCCATGTGACTGCGAGCTGAAACCTATAATATAACACCAGCCGCTTTTTCCCGAGCAGTCACACATCCCACCAATCATTATCTCACTCAGCTCGAGAGTAACCGACAGACACCTCACCAGGAAGCACTAACACAGGACGCTATGTACTAGGGGAGTCCGCACCCCTCACTTGGCGCCCATTCACGCCCCGGCAGTACAACCAGCATCTGTCAGTAAGTCAAGTAAGCAAGCAAGAATACAAGACTGATCAAAAGACCACCCTCGGCTCCAACACCAACCACACCCTGAACCCACGGACTTTCACACATCACCAACCACAGTCCCCGCCTCCGATCAGGTCCTCAACCCAGGACCATCCCATCGGGTACATCCCCACCAAGATAGAGTTATCCAACCGTACTGGGTCATCCTGAGACGGGCTCGATCCAGGGGTCATCCCCAGCCCACATATAATGCGTCCCAACGCCTGCCAGCCTGAAATTCTCATGCCACATGGTCCATTGCCCAGATCTACATCAAACCATCCAGCAGTCCTTGCAGATCCCCGAGAGAGCCCCCCATGACCATCCGCAGGAGGCGATACTGGTCTCGCGCCCCAGCGAACAGCTTGGTCAGCGCATCAGCCGGGTTGAGCTTCCCAGGTAGATGAAGCACGCTCACTGCGTATGACAGCTCCTTGAGTAGTAGGAAATCCAGGTCGCGCGTCCTGGACAGGCTGTTGAGAATGAAACTCACAAGCGGCTGACTGTCGGTATGCACAGTCGTGGTCAGTACCAAACGAGCATCCAGCCACTTGCCCATCCAGCGCAGAAATTGCTCTAAATACATGGACGCCTTGATACACTCACACACCCCACGACACTCATTGGTATCCGATCCAACTGCCACCCTGCGACACAACCTTGAGTACCACCCACAGAGCGAACCATTGCCCTTGAGGTTGGAGAGCACAAACAAGCCGCCCATGCGAGCTCTCGTCTTGGTGAGCTCCCTGCCCTCGCCAGACGTGTCAGCAAAGCAATGCAACACAATCGGCTGAGAAAGAGACAAACCAGAAAGTACTACACCCTGGCTCTCAGCAACATACTGCTTGATCACAGACGGAGAAACGAGAGCCAACACCTCATCCACAGTCCTGCTTAACACCAGCAGGTCAGGCCCACACACCGCTGCCATCCAGCCGAGCTTGCCACGCAATCTGCTCCACAAACCCTTGGCGCACAACTCCTCCACATCGCGCATGAGCTCCTCCCTGTACTTGTCAGGAATACCCAAGTGCATCCGGTGCTTACCCGACACCACCCGCAGGGTTTGCACCACCCCGCAAAACACCCGTGGCGTCTGCGGCCCCAATTGCTGCAACTCACCCACTGGGAACCGCCGCCCAATGTCAGCATAGAATGCATGCAAGGCTGACCGCGAAGCAATGACACGCAAGTCATCCCCATGCAGTTGTACAAACATAGGACCAGACGGCATCCGCGCCACGAACAACGATGGGTCGTAGGGAGATACCTCAAACTCTGCGATCTCACCCAACGCACACATGAGGGTTATCCTCCAAACAATCGACGCGCTCTGCAGACCCTCTATAGCCTTGCACAGACCCATGAACTCAGACGTGACCACCTCCTTCCAGAACGACGGCGTCTGCACCACTAGAGGCGGAGTACCCTCCCACACCTCTTGCGCCACCTCCTCGCTAGAGTTAGGGAATGCGCGCTTGACATCAATGGACGCACACGCGTAGTCCTTGCCTTCGTCCAGAAAGCTAAGAAAAGTCATGCTAACCATCCTGAACGTGTCCCATGCCATCCCTGGGGTATAGAGCTCCTCCTTGGCCAGCGGGCTAGTACCTGCAAACTCTTGCGATACCGGCCTCACGTAGCAGATCTCCACACCTGCCTTCACCTTGTGGGACAGCACCATCTTCAGCGGAAGCACCCTAGCCCCCTTCGGCACCGTGTCAAGCGGTTCATACACCCCGTAGCCCTGCCACTCCTCAAGTGCCTTACGGAATGCACACCACCAGCTCGAGAACCCACTAGGCGTTGACATCTGCAGTACAAGCTCAGGGAATGTGATCGGGGAATGTGCGGCTATGTCCCTCTCAGTGATTCCTAAGCTGTTGGGATGCAGTAATGCAGGCATAACCAGGTCAGCAGCTGGCGGGAGATCAGCGCCCCACGCTACACCCTCCGTACCCGACAGTGCTGCTAGCCTAGCCACTGTGCTGCAAATGCGACTGAGAGGCTCGACTGACTTGTAAGACTGTAGCTCTATCGACCCGTGACCTACTCGGGTTAGCAATGAGCTCTGAATCCGCACATCAGGATGGTCCAGGAAAGGAAGTCCCAAAATGGCGGGTCCATCATACCCCTCGAGCACGCAAAACGGCGTCTCCCTCCCCAAGATCGTCAGCATTACCTCACCCCGCACCGGCATCCTCACTAACCCGGAGAAGTCCTCCACATACCTCCACTTGGACGCAGTGCACGGCAGATGCCTGGCTACTCCCTCACCCAGCAAGCACACCACCGCGTCAGTGTCCACTTCCAATCGACAACTACCCAGCCCGTCCGAATACCAGTTGGCAAGCTTAGAGACCGCAGCCACCAGCTCACCTGGCTCACCTCTCTCCTCGACAGCCTCGCTGTCGCCCATGGGGCTATCGTCCTCACTCGGCAATGCAGGCCCCGTGCCGGCCAACCCGCCAACGCCACCAGCCTGCTGCCCCGCACCTGCGGTCAATGCCCCAGCATCGCCGGCCCGTGCAACCCCACCTTCGGCTGGCTCACCCGCCTCACCGGACCGTGGTACCATCCCACCTTCGGCCACCCGCTCCTTGCCGGCCCGCGAGATGTTGCCCCCCAACTGCCGCTGCTCGCCCACCGTGGCAGCGCGTCGAGCTTCCTGCAGGCGCTCCACTAGGCGGGCTAGTACCGCGGCGCGCTGCTTCTCCTGGTCGTCAACGGCTGGGGCAACCCCCGAACCGCCCGACCCCACGCTAGCGGGACCGCCCTTGGAAGGTGGCAACCCAGCTTCCGGCGAAAGGGAGCGAGTACGGGTTGATCAGGCCCACCCCCCTCCCTCACCCCCCCTGCAGCCCCGGGATCCCCCGCCTCACCCCCAGCCTGCACACTGGGGTCCCTAACACCTTCCTCAGCGGGTGGGTCTGGCGGCCCCAGCCCGTCATAGTAGGGGCGCAGGTGTTTCCACGCTAGCAGCTTGTCGTAGCAACTGTCATCTAGCGCTACCGAAGCAAGCATGTGATCAGGATCGATCTCCTTGACCACACCGGGACCTCTCCATAGGCCCCGTTTTCCATGACTGCCCTCCGCGTAGGCCCAGACCCTGGCGTTCACGCACGGCACATAAACCTGTCCACGTCGCAGGTCCATCTTTACCATGCGCACGTAACGATCGCTCAAATAATCCCTGTATTCTTCCACAGCCTCAGGTGACAACAAGCCCATCTCCACTCTCTTAGGCGTGACTGCCACCTGCCCACCCAACACCTTGACCATTACACGGTTGTTGAGACATTGCTCTATCTCATTGCAGATCACCAGCCTCTCACGATACGAGCCTGTTCTCATCTTCTCCATGCATGCCATCACCTGCTTCGATGTCTGTATGTGGCGCTCGACAAGACCCTGGTGCTCGTGGTCAGCTACCCCAGCAAGTTCTATCTTCCCCACACCCGGCTCACCCACACAGCACTCAAACTGCTGATCGCACTCCAACACAGATGCCACACCAAACTTGGACCTGATGAGACGCAATGCATCACACAAGTGCTCCTTCAGCTTGCGCTCAAGTGGCACCATGACCTTGTACCTGGAGAACCTGCCCACTGCAAGCACGTAGTCTCTGTCGTCATACATGAATACATCACACTGCACCACACCTCGCTCAAACTCTGGCCTACGTGCATGGAACTTGTGCGGTTTGGGTGCCCGCTCCTGACATTTGCGACACCTTAACCACACCTGCTTGCACATATCCACTAAGTCTGTGAACCCTAGCTAGCATGGCTGCCCACTCCTCACCCGCATGCCCATGCCCTAGTGCTTTGTGTAACCGTGTGGCCACACTGAGCGACCCGGCTGCCTCACCGCACGCCGCACCATTCACATGTGCTGAACTAGGGTCTGGTGAGGTACTACCTACCGGCGGCCCGCCCGCTGCGGTGTGCCCCCCTGCAGCGCCTCCAACCCACTCATTCCCCATCCCCTGAGACACTGCCCTTCCCCCTTCTGCAGCTGTCCCATGCTCCAGGTGGCCCCCCTTCTCCCTAGTGCCTGCTAGCACCGCCACCTGAGCACCCAGGTAGGGTGAGTACACCTGGGGGGTCGAGCTGGCCTCCCCTGCACCAGCCCGCATGCCAACCTCACCTAGTCACCTACGGCCACCGCCCTGGGCCGCTGGGCACAGGTGAGTGTCCCTCGCAAAGTGCCCTGGCTGCCCACACCTGTGACACACCGCTGGTGCTTGCGAGTTGGCGTTGCTGCGTGCCTGGAGAGTGTCCTTGTGCCTGTGATAGCAGTTGGCTGCCATGTGTCCCGACTTCCCACACACAAAGCATGCCCCATGCACTGCCGGCTGTGCACGCTGCTGCTGCTGCTGCTGCTGCTGCTGCTGCTGCTGCTGCTGCGAGCGCTGTTGCTGCTGATACGGCGGCGCAGCTGGCTGTTGTGCATGCTGCTGCTGCTGCGGGTATGGCTGCTGCCTACCTTGCTGCCATCGCTTCCCAGGCATGCGCTGCGCTCGGCTGAAGCTGCCCTTATTGCCCCTACGCATCGGGCCCCCATTGTCACGAGGCCCGCTGGGCCCCGCGCCGCTAGAGCCACCACCGCCCGCAATGGCGGCCACCTTGCCTCCATCCGGCGCTTTAGCAGCACCACCTTGGGCACCACCAGAAGAAGGAATGGAATTCACAGCGACAGGCGGTAATGCAGGGGAAATCAGACCCAGCTCATTGAGCTTACCTTGGGCCCGCAGTTGGGCCACCGTGTCACGGACGCGAGCTATGTCATCCGGGCGGCGCCCACTATGCACAAGACCGGTGACGTGCGCAAGGAATTTGTTTTCTACGCATTTTCGACAAAGGCTAGTGACCGGGGGGGGACACTAGCACTTGCAGCATAAGAGCGGACGAAAGTGTACGTGCATGCGCGCCGGGCCAGGCACAGCTGGGCGCGCAGCACTGACTTGAGCGGACGGCAGCACAAGTGCGCAGCGTCGAGAGGATCATACGCGTGTTAGTGGACAGCTGGAGCTGAAGCTGGACTGCTGGACTTCAACAGCGCCGAGGCTATTGACAGGCCAGGTGTCTTTGTGGTGTAGAATAGCGGGTCAACGTTATGAGGACTGGACAGAAAATGGAAAAGGACAATTTGCGGTGCGGAGCCAGATCGCTGGAATGAATGCGAAATCGCTGGCAGCCCTACAAAGGGATTTCTTCTAGAAAGGAACGATTAGACGCAATGTTTGCTGGGCCACTCACACGCAAGGTGTGAGCGTGCAGATTGTCTGAAGGATATTATGCTTCGACCTTGGTGGACGTGACTCAATGCCGGACATTCCCAGGGACAGAAATGCCGGAGCCTCTAGGAGATGAGATCGGCAACAGGGTAGCAATTTAGATTTGTCGGGATGCCTTCCTGCTTTTGTTGGCATGTGTGGTAGAAAGCCAGGACGGCAACTGGAATGCGGTTTCTATTTGCATGGTTCAGGCAGCAAGATAGTTTTGGCATTCCTGGCTGGACTGACAAGTGTGGCGTGTGTCATGCGTGTGGCATGACGAATGGTTTGGTTCATAGTCGAAGAGGACTCTCACGCAGCGTGTAGTCTCTTCGAGTCTCTCGTTAGTGGCCTTCGTGTTTCTCCCTTTCCTTGGGAGCAAGGCCGGTAGCATGTCATGGAGCGCTGCCTAACTGCGGGCTCGTGAGCATGGAGTGCATCGATATTGAGACTATCAACGTGTTGTAATTGTATTAACTTTCTCAATAAATTCCGCATGTGCGGCTTCATCATCAGACTGTGCAAAGTGTGTGTTGTGAAAGCATTGTTCTATAGCAGGGGAGGCAAAAGCACCCTCTTGCACCATCATATTGTCGCAATTAGAGTAGTTGGAGCGTCTAGCTAACGCCCCAGCAAGGATATTCAAACGCGGCACGCGACGGTACACAAGGGGATCAAGAAGGTGGTCATCAGGCACGAGGGACAGTTCCTTGTCCTCGGCTGAGAGCCCTCTTTTCATTACTCGAAGAGACTAGCTCCATCTGCAAAGGAACATTTTCATTTCAGCAAAGAGAGACGGTGTGCAGTTTTCTGGGGAAGACTAGCACACATAGTGGCCTGATCAACCATTAAGTCTTTCAGATTAGACCGTTGCTACTTGGTAGTGGTTGTGGCAGTTTATGTCATATCACACTAGGTCGGTCACAGCGTTTTTGGCAAGCCACGCAGGCTGTGCCAACACGGGCGTCGACACCGACGGGCAGGAGCTCTCCAGGGTCGATACCACCATCAACATGTCAGGAACTGACCCCACAGCATCAGGCAGTGGTGGGTCAGCGCCGGCAGCTACGGGCGGTCAAGCAACTGACCCGCCCAGCGGTCGTCTCGGCACTAGTGCGGACACCGCTTTGTTAGGTAATGGAGCGCCTTCCCTTTCTTCGGCAGGGGACGGTGGTGCTCTTACCCAAGTGCTGCGCCTGCTGCAAGAGCAAGCGGCAGAGCTGGCGGCACTCCGAGCTCAGCAAGCGACGCAGTTATCGCAACAGGCGACGCTTGTTGAAGAAACTGTGCGACTTGCTTTGGAGCGCGCGGAATCTACGGCTGAAGCGAGGCGTGCTACGGAGCGCGCTGAGCAACGGCGGCAGGCGGAGGCAACCACGGAAGCTGCACGCGCCTGCCAAGCTGCGGCCCAACGCGACGCCGAGGCCAGGCAGGCTGCCGACGAGGAGGCCGCTGCCGAGGAAGCGCGGCGACATGAGGCGCTGCGCGACCAACGCGGACACTTCGACGAAGAGCGCAGTGGGACAGGTCCACTACGCAACGTTGAGCCCAGTCAGCCACGCGTCGGACCAAGCGGTCAACGGCGGGGCGACGGGGAAATGGCGCAGGATGACGAGCTGCAGCCGAACGTCGGTCGGGTAGGCACCCGGTCGACTGCCGACGCATCTTATACGCTGGGGGGGAACCTACGGGCACCCAACCAAGGCACGTTATCGTGGCGCGGCGGGTATGGTGCAGCCCCCAGGGGGGGAGCATCAGGTGGCTTGTTTAGCACAGGTCGGCCACCCATGACGGCGGCAGCAACGCCGTTGGGTGGCACCGCAGGGCGGCCCAGGCTTGGCGGCACTCGGTCAGACTTCGGCTGGGGCCAAGTCGATCGGGAGGTAGCCAGCATACCATGGGGTGAGGGCGACGACGTCCAGCGACCCCACCGCATGCCGTACGGCGTGCATGGCGAATCCACTCGTGTGCCATCGCTGCCCAAGGTGGAGCTTCGCGAGAAGTTCACCTCAGCAGGCACGGGTGCGACTTTAGAGGAAGCCTATGAGCTCTTCCGAGCTCATTGTAACACTTATCGTTATGCCTCGGGGTATCCTCTTCGCCATGAGATGGTGATGGATTTTATTCACCTTTTTTTCCATGACCTGACCAAGAAGAAGGTCCAGGTTTTGGTCCAGCATTACCGAGCGCTCGTGGACCGATGTCATCGCACGGACATATGGTTTGCGCTCACGGACATGGGCACACCGGATCTCGACTCGATCATCTTCGATGTCGACCCGGCAGAGCAGCTGTGGCAGCAACTGCGGCTGGAGTACCCAGTTGAGCACGTCAAGGCCATCGCGGAATGGAATGGAGCGTTCACCGTCGCCGAGGGTGAGGATCCGGCTTTCTCCCTTGACCGGCTTCTCGCGTTTGCGGGCAAAGTGCCTGATTATACGCAGACCAAGGCTTGCCGGTTATGGCGGAGTGCAGTGCCCCTGCTGGCCATCGATCTTCCGGAGCCGCCCGGTGGGGAGTGGACTTTGGTGACTCTCTGTGCAGCATTCAAGCGGCTGCTCAGGAAGCGTGCGGAAGGCGAGAAGGGTATCTCGTCTGAGCTGGCTGAGATGCGCAAGAAGATGGCTGAGATGGAGAAGGCCATCGCGGTCAAGGGTGGCCAGCGGCTGCCTGGTGCGGGGCGCGGTGAATATGTCGGCACTCAGGGTGGTGGCAACGCCGGTCACGGGGGCAGCGGCGGTGGCGGTCAGGGTGGCAGCGGCGGTGGCGGTCAGGGTGGCAGTGGCGGTGTCAGTCGTGGTGGCGGCGGCAGTGGCTACGGTGGTCGGGGTCGCGGTGGTGGTCGAGGCGGAGGCGGTCGTCCGCCGTCATCGGATGGGACTCAGGAGGCGCAGGGCGTGCAAGGCGCGCTGGGCGCACCCACCCCGTCACGCGGTAAATGTTACCTTTGCGACAAGGATGGGCACCTTAGTCGCGAGTGTCCAAGCCGCTGCACGAAGCCGCATGGGGCAGACACGAAGTGGCACCTGATGAACAAGTGTCCAGCCGCGGGCATCAAGACGGTCCACTTCGCCGAGATGGCGGGCAAGACCGACTCGATGGAAGCCCAGGTGGCTGCCATCAAGCATGGTGAGGAGGCGACGGCGCCCCCCAACCAATTCGCGACGGTGTACCGGGAGGACCCATTCTGGGCGCCCATGCCGGGTGACGTCGAGATCAACGCTGCGGAGGCTACCAAAGGCAAGCAGGCACGCAGCCCGCTTTCTTTTCAGCAGGCACCCATGTTGCCTGCCGGGCAGTTGCCCGCGTCCTTTTCCATGCCGCTGGCTGGGGTGCAATCTGCTTTTGAGCATGCGAACCCTGCTGGGCTGGAGCAGCGTAGGCGATTGGCGCCTGTGTACCCAATGCCGTTCATTGTGGACGTACCCATGTTTTCAGCACGGCAGGTGGTCGACACCTTCGGGCAGAAGGGGGTTGAGTGGCTGGGGTCGGTTGTGTCCGAGATCCAGTTGTTCGCAGATGGGCATGATGTGCGCACCTTGCGCAATTCTGAGTCCGTCACCTACGGGCGTCAGCCGGTAGAAGCCGCAGTGCCCGTGGTGCAAGCGGGAGTGGTCAGCACAAGTAGCCAGCAGCGCACTAGTGCAGTTCCCCAGGTTCCCACGGTGTTCCATACCCCAATGGTGAGCCGTCCATAGCGTTCCAAGCAGTTGGAGCCTGTGGAGATGTATGGAGCGACATGGTGACATGTCCGTTGGTTGGCGCAGTCAAGCTTGATAGCGGTGCTCAGCCGCTAGTCATCAGCACAGACTTGGCCACCATGCTGAACCTGACCTACGAGAACGGTGGCTTAGTAGAAAGCCCCGTGTCTGTGTCAGGTTGGCAGGGTCCGGCTAGTAAGCCGTACGCTATGACGGCGGTTAAAGTCAACGTGATTTTCAATCCGTTGCGCGCCTCTAGCATGACCACCGTGTCCGCGTATGCGCTGGTGGTCAACAAGTGTGGATATTCCGCACTACTCGGGGTGGATGTCCTTGCTCGCGCCATGGTTCAGGTGGACTATAGGGCGGAGGAGGCATCTTACATCCCTGATTGGGATGGGGCTGGCCTGAAGCGGGCCAGTGTGCCGGTCTCATGCTTCAGTTCTTCAGCCGGGGCTGCACGCCTCAACCCTTCCGCGGCTGCGGGCGTGGTGGAGGTCAGCATGGTGGAGGTACGGGCGGCGGGCTCATCGGCGTGGGACAAGCATCGGACGGTGCTGCCTCAGCCAACGGCGAGCATTGCCAAGATGCGCACGCAGTGGTCGCTGGATGCTGTGACGTCCACGCGGCAGCTGGCTATGCGCAAGCGGGTGACTGAAGCCGTCATCACCATTCCTCAGATGGCCAGCCATGGCCTCACTTTGGTGCAACCGGGTGTCTCGGAGGCCCAAGGTAATTTTTCTGCTGCAATCTTACCGCAGGCCCCTGATTTTGCCAAGGGTGCGGTAGTGTTGGAACTGTTTGCGGGGATCGGAGGGGGCATTGCAGGCTTTTTGGCCGCAGGCGGCGTGTGCCGTAAACTCATCGCGGTAGAGCCATCGCACAAGGCGCGTCAGGTGTACTTCAGTCACTGTGGCGTGTTGTCGCGAGAGTATCCCGCGCAGTTTCCGCCATCAGCATGGCGTGACCCGTTTGGGGAATGTCCTCAAGATATCCGAGCCATCGGTGAGGTGCAGGTGCAGCAGTTGTTGCGCAGGCATCATGCCATCGACTTGGTAATTGCGGGTTGGGAGTGCCAGGGCCTGAGCCAGGCAGGGCAAGGGCGGGGGCTAGCCGATCCGCGTAGCGCGCTGTTCTGGGAACTGTTGCGTGTGGTGGGACTGTTGCAGTCGCGTCAGCCCCATCCGCCTGCGTATCTGTTTGAGAACGTTGTGGCGGGTGACAGCCCACATCAGGCGGTGCGGGAGGACTGGGCTACAATCGTGGCACTCCTGGGGGAGCCCATCGTGTGTGACAACGCAGGGCTGGGTGGGCTCACGCATCGTTTGCGTGCCTATTGGACCAACGTGGCGTGTGCGACCGGTGTGCAGGCGGTCTTGGGGCCGTCGCAAGGCAGCATCCGAGTGTGTCTGCGGAGGTAGCATTGCCTTCCCACCTAGTCACGCAGAAGGTGGATAGCGAGGATCGCCCACCGTATGCACGCGTCAACCGGGTCGGGAGCCCCATGTGTGCACTGCCGACCCTGGTCAGTTACCAAGGGTCGACAGCATACCGTGATCGGGGTAAGGGTCTCGTTTGGGACACTACCACCGGTCTGTTGGTGCAGCCACCCGCAGAATTTCGTGAGGCCAGCATGGGTTTTCATGTCGGGGCCTCGGCGCTGCCGGGCGTGCTCGAGAGTGAGCGCTGGTCTTTGATAGGCCAGGCTATGTCGGTGTTGCAGGTCGGGTATGTGCTGCTTGCATCGGTTGCCGTGCGCCAGTCTGGGGGGGCGTCCCCAGCCAATCCGCCTCAGCAGGTTGAGGCGCGCGCAGCCAAACTGAAGCGCCCTGCAGCGACGGGGACTTCATCAGCATGGGGGTGGCGTCTGCGACAGGTGTGGACTATCATTCTCATGACCGCCCTGCTGACCAGCACCGTGCTGGCCGGCGAGCCCACGCTGCATCGGGTAATACACCGTGCGGCACGCGAGGCTCCGGCGGTGGGTGTCACACCAGGTGTGGCAGCCTTTTCCTTGTTCCACGACGATGCGGCTAGGGCGCCGCATCTTGAGGCACATGCGGTAGCTGTGGGTGATCCCGCGGATACGCACCCCTGGGCTATTGGCGAACACCTTTCTGATGCGCAGCGCTCAGCCATGCTAAAGTGGCTAGGCACTGCAAGGGGGGCCTTCGCTTTCACAAGTGATGAACTGGGGTGTTTCAATGGTGGGACCATGCGTGTTCCATTGGACACTGACACTCCTTTGTTCCGACGCCAGCATCGCCTGAGTCAGGCCGAGTTGGATTTTGTAGCCGAGCAATGCAAGGAGTTAGAGGATGCCGGTATCATCAGGCAATCTTCCTCCAGCTATGCTGCTGCCGTTGTCGTTGCGCCCAAGAAGGACGCTATCACCGGGGCATGGACGGGTATGCGCATGGCCACCGATCTGCGGTTGCTGAATGCACACACACCCGTGGACCGTTACCCCATGCCACGTGTGGATGATGTCCTGGATAAGATATCTCCTCATGTGAAGTTTGTGTCCTCGCTGGACCTGCGTAGCGGCTTTCATCAGATCGCAGTTGCGCCGGAGGATCAGCGGAAGCTTGCATTCTGGGGGGGCGGCAATTTGTATGAGTGGGTGCGCATGCCCTTTGGGCACCGCAACGCTAGTGCTGTTTTCCAACGAGCTATGGACAAAGTGCTTGCAGGTCTTCCTTTCGCCGCTTGTTACATTGATGATGTAATCGTCTTTAGCGCGACATTTGAGGAGCACCTGGCGCACTTGGAGCAGGTTCGCTTGGCTCTCGAGGAGCATAATATGCGGCTGCACCCTGAGAAGTGCAAGTTCGCCCAGCGGACCCTCTCATTCCTTGGTCATCAGATTGTGCCGGGTGGCCGGACGCCTGATGCCGCCAAGGTCGAATCCATTGCGCAGGCCGCCGTACCCACGGATGTCTCAGGGGTGCGGGCGTATTTGGGTTTGGCTGGCTATTACCGAGGTTACATTGAGAACTTCAGCAGCAAGGTGAAGCCCTTGACCGAGTTACTCAAGAAGGGGTGCGTGTGGGCGTGGGGTCCCGCACAGCAACGCGCCATCGAGACAATCAAGCAGGAGCTCACGTCGGCACCGATTCTGCGCGCCCCTGACTATGCTTTGCCATTTGTGTTATATACCGACTGGTCCAAGGTAGGACTGGGTGCGGTCTTGGCGCAAAAGGATGGTGATGGGCGCGAGCACGTTATTGCTTATGCTAGTCGCAGCAACAACCCAGCGGAGAGCCGGTATTCTTCCTATGAGGGGGAGGCACTGGCTGTGGTGTGGGCCATCAAGCACTTTCGCCCGTATTTATTTGGGCGCGTGTTTACTCTGGTGACAGACCACCAGCCGCTTCAGTGGCTAATGACCAACACCAACCTGACGGGTAAGCTCGCCCGATGGGCCATGATTATCCAGGAGTACCACATGACCATTGTGCATCGGGCCGGCAAGGACCATGTCAACGCCGATGTGCTATCCCGATACGCCATGCCTACCACTGTTGACCACACTGGAGCCCGGGCCATGGGTGCCGAGGGCTCGTCTGGTTCTGTGGTCTTTGTGAACGCTGCTGGGTATGCGGCCGACGATGAGGAGGAGGCGTGGTGGCGCAGTGTCGAGTACTCTGTGGCGGACTTCGGCATCAGCGACGACCCGGTGCGGCCGTCGCCATTCACGCCATCCAAAGCTGTGTGCGCTATGGAAGAGGGTAGGTCTCTGTCCTTTGACATTGATCCTTCTCTGCAGCAGCTGATCGCTGTGCAGGCTCTCTTAGCGCGTAGCTCTCTTGCTGATTGCTACACCGCTGATATCTGGCTAGATGGTCGAGTGTTGGAGCAAGTGCAGGGTGCTGTCTTGACTCCTACTCCAGTCGATTGGACTCCTGCTCAGAAGGCAACGGAGTTGAACAGGGTGCAGCACAGGGCTGCAACCTATGGTTGGGAAGATGGGGTTTTGTACAAGCTGTTGGGCAAGCGTAGGGTGGTCGTCCCACCGCCTGACAAGCGCGTTGCTATAGTGCAGGCGTACCACGAGCGGTATGGTCACTTGGGTGGCAATCGCACGCTCAGCCTCGTACGGACCAGCTATTGGTGGAATAACATGCGACACACGGTGGCCCAGGTAGTGGCCAGCTGTGTCCCGTGTGCTCGAACCAAGGCTAACTTTAGCGCAGATCATGGTGCCAAGGAGCTGATGTCGCTTCCCATCAAGGGCTTGTTTTATCGCTGGCACGTCGATCTGTGCGGGCCGTTTCAGGAGAGCCCTGACGGCAACCTCTATGTCATGGTATGCGTGGAGAGCTTTAGCAAATGGGTTGAGTTGATCCCCATTGCTGACAAGCATGCCGCTACCACAGCGAAGCATTTTGCGGACATCATAACCAGGTTTGGGGCTCCCGCGGAGGTAGTCACGGACCAGGGTGGTGAGTTCAGGGGTGAGTTCCAGGAGTTGCTGGATGGATGTCTTATTGATCACCGTCGCACTTCTCGGGAGCATCCTCAGGCCAATGGTTTGGCTGAGAGATTGGTGCAGACCGTCAAGCAGGCGCTGCGCAAGTGGAGCCTGCAGGTGCCGGAGTCGGCCAGGTGGGATCGCGAGTTGGCATGGATTGCCATGGGTTATCGCATGTCTCCCCAGGAGTCTCTCGCTACCTTCTCCCCGTATTTCCTTCTGTTCGGGCGTAATCCTCTTTTGCCTACGGAGGCACAGGTTGCGCACCCCGAACCCATGGCCTTCGACAACGCTCAGCAATTTTTGGTTGAGGTGCTGGCCAGGGCAGAGACTTTTAAGAAGGTCATGCCCATCGCGATGAACAACTTGTTCATTGCTCAGCACAGGGACTCCCTGCGCTACGCTCAGCGCCGGGGGGGCGCATACATGGCTCGCCAGCTGCGGTTTAGGCCAGGGCAGTATGTTTTCCTGCGCACTCAGCTGAAGCACACTTTGGATGTGGAGGCGGGGCCCACCATTTTGCGCATTGTGGCTATCAAACCATCGGGAGTGGCAATTTTGGAGGGCGCCGACGGGAGCCGTACGACTGACAACCTCAGCAATCTCAGTCCCTGCTCGCTGCCCAATTTGGTCCACGACCTCCAACCGCACACGTCTCGCCGAGTCAAGGACGCCCAGTGTCAGGTTTGTCACCGGGTCGATCAGGCGGAGTCCATGTTATTGTGTGATCAGTGTAACTGTGGTTGGCACATGCAGTGCTTGCAGCCAGTGGTCACCAGCATTCCGGAGGGGGATTGGTTTTGTCCAGTGTGCACCGCTGCGCAGTTTACCTCCCGCAGCTTGACTGCGGTCACCGCTGCCCTTGTCTTGGTACGATCGCTGTCTTCGTGATGGGGCCGGTCGCCAGCGAGGGGGGGAATCATGGGACAGGTCCTCGCCCACCCCACAGGGCATGCAGTTAAGGCAGGCACGTCAGCTCAGCTCATTTGGGTTTTACCAAATTAAGCTGAGTGGCCAGCCGCCATGGTGGCGCCGGAGATTGTGGCACGCAGACGCGACAGCTGTCACGGACGCGAGCTATGTCATCCGGGCGGCGCCCACTATGCACAAGACCGGTGACGTGCGCAAGGAATTTGTTTTCTACGCATTTTCGACAAAGGCTAGTGACCGGGGGGGACACTAGCACTTGCAGCATAAGAGCGGACGAAAGTGTACGTGCATGCGCGCCGGGCCAGGCACAGCTGGGCGCGCAGCACTGACTTGAGCGGACGGCAGCACAAGTGCGCAGCGTCGAGAGGATCATACGCGTGTTAGTGGACAGCTGGAGCTGAAGCTGGACTGCTGGACTTCAACAGCGCCGAGGCTATTGACAGGCCAGGTGTCTTTGTGGTGTAGAATAGCGGGTCAACGTTATGAGGACTGGACAGAAAATGGAAAAGGACAATTTGCGGTGCGCAGCCAGATCGCTGGAATGAATGCGAAATCGCTGGCAGCCCTACAAAGGGATTTCTTCTAGAAAGGAACGATTAGACGCAATGTTTGCTGGGCCACTCACACGCAAGGTGTGAGCGTGCAGATTGTCTGAAGGATATTATGCTTCGACCTTGGTGGACGTGACTCAATGCCGGACATTCCCAGGGACAGAAATGCCGGAGCCTCTAGGAGATGAGATCGGCAAGAGGGTAGCAATTTAGATTTGTCGGGATGCCTTCCTGCTTTTGTTGGCATGTGTGGTAGAAAGCCAGGACGGCAACTGGAATCATGGGACAGGTCCTCGCCCACCCCACAGGGCATGCAGTTAAGGCAGGCACGTCAGCTCAGCTCATTTGAGTTTTACCAAATTAAGCTGAGTGGCCAGCCGCCATGGTGGCGCCGGAGATTGTGGCACGCAGACGCGACAACCATGTCCCTCTCCTCACCCTCGACAATGCCCGTGATAACCTCAATCGCCTTATTGAGATCATCCTCGGCTTTCTCACGCTTGAGAGCTGCCATGGCATTCTGGAAATTAAGGTCCTTGGCATTGCGAACATAACGGTCCACCACCGCCAGTTCCACCACCGGAATGCCATCCTTTACACTCTCGTTTCTCGCATTTCTCAAAGCGAGAAGGTCGAGTGTGTAGGGACGCTTCGGCACCCAATTATAAATGCCAACATGACGAGACTTGGCAGATGCTTTCGATTCAAGAAGTGCTGCACGCAACCTACCTCCAATTGCAGCGCCCTCGATTTTCTCGTCACGGCAGGAGCGCAGGCAATTTACTAGAATGGCGTTGTCGGCTCTAAACATTCCGGCATCCCGGAATAGCCCATACAGATCCTCGGTTTTATCTGCATGATCCGCCACAAACGCCTCAAACCTGTCACAGAAATCCTCTACCAATGTCACTGCCGCATCAAGAGGAATTGTCCCGACTCGTGTTTTGCACAGCTCTATCAAATTCTTCTCATTTCTTAAATCCTTCCACCCAGTACGCTTTCTCGAATCCGTCTCTTCTTGTTCTTGATCCGACATTGCTACGTTTTCCCTTAATTATTAATTAACCCCGTCCTAGTACATGTTGAAATTGAGTTCGAATTTTATTAAATGATAATTTACGGTAATCAGGTTACAGACTCAGAGCCAAGCCCCCAGCTTAATTTACCAGCGCAACCATAGCCATTGCCAGCATAGCAGCAACAACCGTTGGACCGCCGCAACACAATGCTGGCTTTTGGATCATCATCGTCTGTCAGGCGGCTAGGCTAGCCTGCGGCGCTAGGCACCGACGCAAGCCTGGGAACGCATCTCCGTTACACATCTCCGTTACAACACACCAGCCGAGTACCGACCAATCGACACACACCAGTATCTCACCACTTGTCACGACGGCCGGCAGTACCCAGAATCCTAGTCCGCACCTCAGTACCGGACCAGTGCTGCACAGCCAAAGTCTAGGGCGTAACTCACGAGGCATAACGCACACAGCGTAACTTAATCGTTGTGGATCACACAAGCCGAAATTCAGCCGAACCTCAAAACGGCTAAGTCCCAACGCGCCGAATTAACCCGAACGCCTCGAACCGCAAAACGGCTAAGTACCGGCACACGATCATTAATTATTTCCATGTGACTGCGAGCTGAAACCTATAATATAACACCTAGTCCCCCCGCTGATCCGCCCACTTGGCGACCCGTCAGACATGCCTCCTTTCACCTCTCGCGAGGTCACGGAGGCGGTCCAGCGTCTGTGTTATGACGCAGCCACCGGCTGCGACGAGATTCCTGCCGCAGTTGTGAAACTTGCAGCCGAATTTGAGGACACCGGTGTTATGCTGCTCTTCCGGGATATCTGCAACCGCCTTCTGCTGTCGTCGCAACCGCCTCCAGCGGCCTGGCAACACAGTTTCCGCACGATGCTGTACAACAACAAGGGGTCGCCAGCCGACCCCGGCAACTACAGAGGGATGTGCATCCAAAGTGCCCTCCTCAAGCTTCTTATGCGGCTCATCCTGAACCGCCTGCGCACGGCCCTGGACGGTCACCTCAGCGAGACTCAGCACGGCTTCCGTTCAGGTCGCAACACAGTACAGGCGCTCTTCACTACTCGCCGACTTGTGGAGGAACTGCAACGCCTTCAGCCTGGTGAGTCCCCTTTGCACCTTGTGCTGGTGGACTTCATAAAAGCCTTCGATGCGGTTTTCTGGCCTGCGCTATGGGACATCCTCGAGCTGTTCCGGATCCCCCGCCCCCTTATTGCTGTCATCCGCAACCTGTATGAAGGGTCCACCACTTCGGTGCGCACTTCTTACGGGACCACGCCACCATGCCCTTTACAGAAGGGTGTGTGGCAGGGCTGCGTGCTGTCGCCCTACCTGTTCATTATTGTGGTCGAATACGTAATGATTCAGGCGCGCAAGCGATTTGCCCGCATCGTGGTTAGGGAACCAGGGGTGCAGGTTGCCAACCACTTCTGGCATGGCGGAGCGGAAACGGAGATTCGGCTGGCGGACATCATCTACTGTACGCAGACGACACCACCCTCTTCGAGGACACTGGGCACGTGCGGACGTGGCTTGACTGCCTGGCTATCGAGGCCCGTGCAGTGCCATGCAGGGCCTTGAGGTCAGCAAGAAGACAGAGGCTCTGGCGATTGGGCTCACCCACCCACGTACCGCCAAACCTCTATCTCCTTGACGGCTCTCGGGTCCTGTATCGGGACCGTGTCAAGCTGCTGGGCAGCCTGCTTCCCAGCTGCGAGGCTGATGTGGACCACCGCATCTCCCTCGCCTGGCACGCTTTACGCCATACCCGGGCCCTGTGGCGCAAGCCCCTTGGCAAGATCGAGAAACAGGACCTGTTTAAGGTCCTCGTCCTTCCTGTTCTTACGTATGGGGCCGAGACGTGGACCCTCACCGCCGACCTGGCCCGCAAGCTGGACGGTGCGGTCACCAACATGCTGCGATCCATTTTCAGAGTAGGAAATGCTGCTCATGTCCGCAATGAGGACCTTTACCTTGGCATGCCATATATCACCAGCACCATTAAGCAGCGGCGCCTGCAGCTCGTAGGGCACCTAGCTCGCACCAACCAGGTAGACACCTCACGTGCCCCCCCCGCCGGCGGGACTGCGACCAGCTCAGCCTGGCCGGCACCTCCTGACGTGGGCCGGGCCCCGTGATGCTAGACGCCGCAAGGCCCGCACCTTCAAAGAACAGCTAGTAGAGGACATGGGGGGCCTAGGCCTCTCCGTGATTTGGAAAAAGATGATGGACAAGGCCAAGTGGGCCCAGGTCAGAGGACAACGAGCCCCCCCCCGTGGGGAAGCGCCCGCGCGTGTGCAAACCCGCGGGAGGCACGGCGCCAGACAGCTCCCCTAGCTAGGGTAGTCTGAGTTGATGTTGACAGCTTTAGATAGATGTTGTAGGTAGCTGTTGTAGATAGATTAGACCGGTAGGACTGCTTGCACCCATCCATCCATCCATCGGGGTTAATGCTCCGTGACTCCCCAACGGGAGCACGAGTCTAATTAACCCGTGTTTTTTTACAACGCCATACATCGCGTTGTAGGGTTAGAACGCGATGTATCGCGTTGTAATCTGACACGTGGCAAACCTATTAAACATGCGATTTTTGGTCTGAAACTTTCAACATAGGTCAGAAACATCTCATAGAATTCAAGAAAAAATCCTGGTATTTTTGGTATTTTTTTTGTGACAGCTGCAAACAAATATGTACCACTGAAATCAGGCATTTTTGCGGGACGAAGATGAAGACGACGGCGATGGCGGCAGGTATATCTCGCCAGTTTTCGCGCGAATTTCAGTGGCTGTTGGGTGGCACGACCATGATGATGCGTTCAAAGGTTGATAATTAGGTTTCTACGAGTTTGTTGAGGTACTGGGGCAAAGGAAACGTAGTTTTTTCCAGTTTCTCACCCAACTTTCATGCGGAAACCCCGGAAACCGGCATACATACATATTATTACGTCAAGACTCGGGTCTGCTGCGGCACCATGCTTGGTATTTCCATGGTGTTTCGACTTCTTAACACATGTTTATTCATAATTTCCGAACGCCCGGACTCTCGGCTAAACCGAGATTTGTGCAGACTTTTATTGGGTAGCTCCGGGCATGATGGTGCCTGCAAATAGCGTAAGACGTGACCGTGGCTATTGCTACGGTATGCTGTATTTTCCTGGAAATGGCCTCTGCCACCGGCTCAATAGTGCTTGCAGGCGTAAGTATATCGTGTTTCTATCTAGTTTCTGCCAGTTTTCCACTTATTTCTACCGACCTCTGCCCAGCCTCTCTAAGACCGCCATCCTACTCGACGTTGCTTGCATGTCAGCCATAGCAGGTTGCAATTGTGCAGTATTTAGGTGCTGTATACGTCGTCAAGCCGTGCATATATCGTGAGGATTGGATGTTGATGGTTTATACTGCGTTGATTGTGCAAGTAGATCAGCTAGGTGCCCATAATCATGGTGTATAATGAAGCATCATGCGTCAGCCTCGAGCCACGAGCCACGAGGTAGCCATGGCTGACGGCGGAGCTCATAACTTTTACGTTTGAGCACCGAATTTAGCCGTGAATATCACTATCGCTTCGTCTTTCTAAGACGCACATGCTGATATAATTTTCCGAATCTAAAACGCAATATATGACGAGCAAACGTCCTTTGACGCAACGCAGTTTAGCGGATGCGCTCGGCCATGAAAATGCGGCAGCTGCGGCTGCAGCTGTGCCAGCTCCGGCAGGCAGCGGTGACACTAGTCGTGCACTGGTGGTCACCCAGCAACCTCCCGGGCTTAATGCCTCGCCATCGGCATCGCCTGACCCGAAACGCACCCGCTCAGCCGACAAAACAGGAGGGTCCCGCCCCTCTGAACCGCGCTTTCGGCCCCAACCTTTCCAGGTCGATGATCACGACTGGACCAACATGTCTCCGGCCGATGCTCTGCACTGCATCTTCTTCGGGGACTACGCCTCGCTTTACGACCTGTGCCTCCATCTCCACGACAACAATCGCCTCCTCCTCCCGGACGGGCGGGACGGCCGCAGATGGAACGACATCCGCCTGCTGTTCGGGTGCGCTCGCCCTCAAATCCAGCATACCATCCTCAACTCCCTTACCCAGCGCTCTGACGGCGAGATCTGGGCTCCATCCATCTCCGCCCCCGCCCTTCGTTCCATCCTCACGGAAGCCTTTCAGCAGCACGTGACCCCCCTTGCTGCTGACGTCGCAGCAATGGGTGGTCCGCTGGCTGCTGAACTTCCTCACCTCACCGCCACCTCCACTGCCATTTCCGCCTCCACTGCCGACATCAAAGCCCAGCTCAGTTGGAACGCGTCTAGAGACGAAGGACAACTGTAGAAAGCTGGAAATGAGAATGACGATTGTATTAGCAATAATACAAGGAATGTAGTGAAAGCTTGAGGGCTCAGAATGGAACGTCTGGGCAAACTCGGGTGCTGCGGCACTCCCCAGTGCTACGCCTATATGCCTATGGCAGTGCTCACTGCAGCACCTGCCAGTGGACAACTGGACACTGCAATGCCATGCGACCACGTCACTAGCAACCAGCTAAGACTCGGCCCGTCAGGCCCGGCTACACCGGACCTGGCGGGTCGAGCTAGCACCTAGGAACAGTCTGGCACTGACTGCACGTCAGTCCACATGACACCTCAGGACCGTACGACCTGCCGTACAGTACTGAGGTGTCCCGCTCAGCCGCGGTAGGCACTACGCGGCGCGCAGGCCGGAAATCCGTGTGTCAGCCTAAGCATCTCATCTAACTCCCATTATGTTTTCCTTTCAGGTTGAAGGCTAGCGACTTCAAGCCTGATCCTGCCCAGCTAGGAAACTGACTCCAAGCTGACTGAGGTGCTGAGCAACTGACACCCATACTGCAACATCTGGACTGAAAAAAGATGGGCCCCAGAACTCGTGCAATACTTGTGATGGCATCACGTTTAGCTCAACATGCCCGGGGAGTTCCTCCTCCTCGCGAGCTCACAAGGGAGATAGCTATGCCTGTCTGCCTATCCAGGGAGTGCATCACCAGCCAAGAGAGCCACTGTAAAAAATGCCAAGGTAACCGTTTAAGAGGTTCCATGTGGTTCCATCATCATCGCCCACTCAGAGAAAAAACACCCAGCCAGGCTGGGTCAACTGAGCTCAGGTCACCTGCAACCTGAGGAGTGACAGGAGGCAGGTTTATTGCATCCTGCACTGTCCATGTTGCACCTGCACAACATGTGAGGACCAGCCACCCCTGCCCTGCACAGTGGTGGCTGAAGTCCGAGTGACAGGTGACAGGAATATGACATCCTGGACCTATCCACGTTGCACCTGCACAACGTGTGTGGACCAGCCACCCCTGCCCTGCACAGTGGTGGCTGAAGTCCTGGTGACAGGTGACAGGAATATTGCATCCTGCACCTGGGCTGAACACATTGTACTAGACAACATGACAGCACCCATGCCTTTACTGCCACTGAACAGTGAGGCCAGGTGGCCCAAGAGATCCACAGTAAACTGGGGTCCTGGGTAACCACCTGTCAAGGGAGCTTTGACCCTCCACTTGAATGGGAGGCGCCTGAGCCACTGAGCTCAAGGCCAATCCACCAAGGCATACAACCCTAGTGGAGACAGAATGTGAGATACATCCCCTGCCCACCTATGAAGGTGTGCATAACGAAATTCCATGGTGTTGAAAAAATCAAAACAGATTTTATTGGCATAGGGCACGCAGATGCATGAAAACAGACTCCAACCACCCCCCCTTGCTGGAAACACAACCTACCCCTTGGACCTGCCCAAGGGGTACTGGGTTACCTAGGCGGCCCTGGTGAACAGGACCCTGCTAGGCGTCCCCCCGATGGAGCAGGGTTGCCTCCCTACCAGCCATTAAGAATGTACTCCAGCACGCAAAATGTACTTCGTACCGAAGTTTGTCTTTTTATGCTGAAAATTGTCATGCATGATGTTTGCAACCAAAATAGATCTCGTACAAAGTTTGGTATCGATCGGACGTCATCTTGGTGACATTTGCTAGCAATAAAGGTACATTTTTGTCATTTTAAATTAAATTAAATAGTAATAAATAGGAAACAGTACTAAATCACGTCAAACCATCATGGATATTTGCAAGCAACCTAATTACCACTAGAATAGACCATGCACAAAGTTTGGGGTCAATCTGAACTCAAAATAGTGACGTTTGCTGGCATAAATACTGCATTTTTTGCCATTTTCAAGCATTTTGCTAAGTGTAAGCTACTAAACAATATCAAACTACGTCATAAAGCTATGAAATATTGGAAGCAACCTAAACACCACTAGATTAGACCATGGGCCAAGTTTGGGCTCAGTCTGACGTCAAAATAGTGACGTTTGCTAGCATAAATGGTGCATTTTTTGCCATTTTCAAGCATTTTGCTCAGTGTAAGCTACTAAACAATATCAAACTATGTCAGAAAGCTATGAAATGTTGGAAGCAACCTACACACCACTAGATTAGACCATGGGCCAAGTTTGGGCCCAGTTTGATCTCAAAATAGTGACGTTTGCTAGCATAAATGGTGCATTTTTTGCCTTTTTCAAGCATTTTGGTAAGTATAGTTGCCTCAAACTATGTCAGAAAACTGTGAATTGTTGTAAATAACCTGTTTGCCACTACATTAGACCATCCTCAACTTGTAAGGTCAGGCATAGGTAAAGGTAGTGACATTTGCTAGCACTATATACAAGCATATTATGCCTCTTTTCGCATATACACATTAAAAATAACAAGACATCATCATATCATGGCCTTAATACAAGGTGTGCAAATGCAAATCACACCAGATCGGATGACCAATGATGGGTGGCTGCATGCCAACACATCTACCAGGCTGCAGGGTGAGAGGCCACATCGCTACAAGACAGGAATCCTCGCAATTGCACATGTTCACCGCTAGTACACTGTGCACATACCCCAAGAGGATTTGGCTACAAGCCATAAAAGTTTGGCCATGCTAACACATTCTTCATCCAAGCAAAATGCAGCCTCTCCAAACTCAACTCATTGATTTAAATTCAGCTAGGCCAGGCGTGCATGCTCCACTTGCCGACAACCATGAGTAAACTTGTCTACCACTTCATTCCATGCGCCGGTAGATGGCACCGTCTCATCTACCAGTCATCCCCGGCTCCCATTCCGCATCCTCCTCTCCCTCTCCCTCTCCCTCTTCCTCCTCCCCCTCCCCCTCCCATTCTCCCTCCCCTCTCCCTCCCCCTCTCCCTCCTCCTCCCCTCCTCCCCCTCTTTCTCCCCCTCTTTCTCTCCCTCTTCCTCCTCCTCCCCGCCTTCACTGTCACTGTGCACAGCAGGGACGGCATCGTCTATGTGGGTGCCATCACCTGCGTTCACGGTGCCAGCCTAGCTCCTGTGGAAAGAAGCGAGCGCGGCCAAATGCCTCGACTGGGTGTGGGCAGCCGCACACGAACTGCGTCACCTCCGCCAGGGCATGATAGTCCTCACACTGCCCATCAGCCCACATCGCCTTGATGAGCAGGTGACCTCCCCTTTCCTGAACCTTAGTGACCCAGCCATGGAAGCGCTCCCTCTTCCTCGCTATCCCCGGAAACAGGGCACACAGGCGCATCCCGATAAGCGCACGTGCTCCATGCTCGGCAAAGTAGGCATTGCAGTCATCCTTTGCTGCTGCCCTGGCGGCGGTGGCAGTCTTGTAATGCTCAAAGTCAATCTGCGGGTGCTCTTTCAACGCCGCCACCGTGGCAGCTGACAGTTTGCCGGTACTGATCAGCTCAGGCTGGTGCACCTCTGCCGTACCGCCCACTGTCCAGTGCTGCAGGTGTACATCAGAAATGGGGACCGTCATCCCTGCGCTGCCGCCACCTAATGTCACTCTAGAAAACTGGCCCGTCCACGACGGTGCGTAGTAAGGAGAGGCGACAATGCTGTCACGCTCCGTGCGATCGCCTTCCAGATCAAGGACCTTCACCAGCATGTGTGGTGCCCACGGCATTCCCTGCCCGCAGGTGACGGCTGGCCGCTTAACAACGAGTAGGTCGCTGCGTCGTATGAGGCTTCCATTCACCTTGAAGGTGTGCCTGCCGGAAATCAGTGTGCGCAAAGCGGGCGTTGCCGTTGATGTGCTCCCTCGCGCAGCGGGCGCACATGCGCGGTTGATCTGCGCTTGAATCTCGCGGGCAGGGCAAGCGACGTGTGAGATTACTTGTTTTATGGGCAGCCTCAGTGCTCGTGTTGCCCGCGCAACCGACTGGTCGCCTGCAGATCGCAGCGGTAAGGGTACCGCCTTGTTCGCTTGCAGTTCACGCTTCTCTTTGAGCTTTTGCTCCATGATGTCGAACAGATTCTCGTTGTTGGCACGCACATCCTCCACGGACTTTGGCACCTGCTCAATCCATCCGTCCAGCAACTGCTGCTTCTCAGCGGCGACGATGTCAGGAAAAAGGCTGTGAAGGCTAGCGCAGGTACATCTCCTGGCACCGCCCTCGTCCCATTCAAAAAGCGGCACTAGACCAGGACTTCCTTTGGGGGCCTTGCCACGCTCTATGAGGAGGCACCCATAGACAGGATCTCCCTGCGGGGTGTACCCAATGGGCGTGACCCCGTCACAAGCCTCGCCATTAGGCCCTGTGGGCTGCCACTTGTTCACCGGTGCATTTACCAACGTCTCCGATGCGGCTAGGCGCCAGCGGACATACACGGTCATATCCGGGCCCCAAAACACTTCGAGATCGAACACCTTCGAAGAGCGGTGCCTCTCCCTCTCGGCTTCGGTTGCTGGCTCATCATCCAAGTCGGCGGTGGCGCCCGCGCCCGCACCCGCGCCGGCGCCTGCGCCCCCACCCCGCCCGCGCCCGCGCGCGCGCCTTGGGTGGCGCCCGCGCCCGCACCCGCGCCGGCGCCTGCGCCCGCCCCCGCCCCCGCCCGGGCCCGCGCCCGCGCCCGCGTCTTGGGTGGCGCCCGCGCCCGCACCCGCGCCTTCTCCCCCGCCCCCGCCCCCGCCCGCGCCCCCGCCCGCGCCATGGGTGTGGCCCGCGGCTGGCTTCTTCGGAAATGCGTCCATCGATTTCACCCACCGGCCGTCAGCGGTGGATGCACCCTTTCGGCCACGTTGTGACATCAAGCGCGGCGTCCCCAATAGAACAGTCATGCAATATGAATAATCATTAGTATCAACGATGCGTTCATGCAGGCGTGAACTGTGAAATACAACAAGCATGCAACAACGACTCCAGCACACTTAGTAAATACTGCTCATAATATCTGTGGCACATGCAACATGGTTAAAACACACATGGATGACCTGTATGGCTGCACATGAACTGTCCACCTAGAGAAGACTAGAAATTCAGCATGATATCAAGAGCCATCCACACAAATATATGTCTTACCGCAGCTTAGGGCTTCTTCGGGTTGAGTTGGCGAATCGAGCTTGTTGAGCCCTGCTCGAAGTAATGCTCAAATGCGATGCCCAGGCCCGCCAGCACATCATCAAATGTGATTAGTTTCACAGGTGGTCCGAAGAGTTCCAAACGTGGTTGCTAATTTTCAGGCAGTGCCTGAAGGCCGCCTCGAAAGTGAAACGCGAAAGTGAAAAGGGGTCACAAACCCTATGTTCATATCCTTGACTCCCCCGTCGAGAACGAACCGAAAACCAGCGCCATGAACGAACTTGTGACGAGTAGATGACGACATCGTGGTTATGGCGTCGTACCCCCCCTGGTGCAGCTGCTGCTTTATCGCCGCCTTCCTGTCCTCTTGCTTCCGCCCGGGCGAAAACCAGGCGCTTCGCAATGCCTGGAGATGTGATATTCTAATGGGCTTCATGCACTCGTGGCCGCACTTACAGTCGAACGTCTCGTCGGTCACTAGGCTGCCGGCATGGGTGCTGCCGCTTAGCACTATGGCTGCGAACTTGCGCTTCCCATGGTGTCCCATCACCATGATAGCGAAAGCCAGGAAGCAGATAGCCACGATTATGTCCCAGCAAAGCCATAGCACACCTTCCGTTTCGACCGCCATGTCGGCCACTAGTCCGGATAGCTCAATGTGCACCTGACCTTGACACTAATCGCACAAACAGCCACAATTTTGCAAGCAAGAAGACATGGCTACCTCGGCATTTCATGAAATGTACTTCGTGAAATGCATTTCGTGAAATGTACTAAGGAACGTGATTGGCCGGCGTTCGCTCGCCAAATCTCGCAAAATGTACTAAGGCACGTGATTGGTCCCGCAAAATGTACTAAGGAACGTGATTGGCCGGCGAAGATTCTGTAGGGAATTTTAATTGCAGCAAACAGAATCTTCGCCGGCCAATCACGTTCCTTAGTACATTTTGCGGGACCAATCACGTGCCTTAGTACATTTTGCGAGATTTGGCGAGCGAACGCCGGCCAATCACGTTCCTTAGTACATTTCACGAAATGCATTTCACGAAGTACATTTCATGAAATGCCGAGGTAGCCATGTCTTCTTGCTTGCAAAATTGTGGCTGTTTGTGCGATTAGTGTCAAGGTCAGGTGCACATTGAGCTATCCGGACTAGTGGCCGACATGGCGGTCGAAACGGAAGGTGTACTATGGCTTTGCTGGGATGATTATCATCGTAGTACATCATATGTATTACAGTACATTTCACGAAGTACATTTCATGGAGGCAGAGGGAAAGTTCCTGTTCATGGTGAGTCGGGGTTAGCAATCACGGCAATGTCGATACATGTACTTGCAGTATATACAAATGCCATAATGTCCTTAGATGCAGCATGAATGTCTATTGTTCGGATTTCTTTTATCACGATGCTTAGGATGCCTTCCAACAGAAATCTGCTGCGCTACAGGTCGGGAATACCTGAACTTGATATGCGTGGCCAGTGGCCATGGCAGCCGGGGTCGGTAAGAATTAACTTCGATAGCCATGAATAATGCGGAAAGTGAACGTTGTCCACCCGCTGCACAGGGAAAATGGCTGCACAGGAACGGCCTGACGTGATACTGTCGCAAAGCAGTTCTCATAAGCCGACAATTACACATTCGACTTATGATCGATAATCGGCGCAGGCCTTCGACATTCAAGCGCGCATCGAAACGTCGTGAGGATTTCGGACATTTAGATGAAGTTGGATTGTTTTCGGCCCTCGTATTTGCCATGATCTTGGCCATCCAATCTTTTTGCTTCGTGCACAGTTTGCGTTTGCAGTTAAGCGTAGGTACATGACAAGCTTGCGTTTGCGTTTGCGTTTGCGTTTGCCTTTGCCTTTGCGTATACATTTGCATGTGCGCTTGCGTTGCCGTTTGCTTATGCGTCCCAATGTATGTCTGGCTTTGGGCAATTCTATTTCCTTGTCGTTGGGATATGAGTGGGTGCTGGCGGTGGTGTTACTGTCGGCAGGTAGAGTGGCAGTGGCTTCAACTTCTGTTGCTTTTTCATTGCATTTGCATTTTCATTGGGTCTCTGTAGTTAACAACTGCTTTAAATATCTTTGTTAATAGCCGGCTTCAGCTGTAATTTCGATTGCATGTTGCTTTTGAATTGCATTCGCACTGGGCACATGCAGTGGGCATTAGGCATTGGTAGTGCAATTACACATGCAGTCACACTTGCAATTGCAATGAAGTTGAAATTGAAGCTGCAGCTAAAATTTGCTACGTGCCTACTGGTACAGTCGCATGTGCAGTCAACTTTGTGCTTGTTTATTATTATTATTTCTTCTTCTTATAATTTCTTCTTATTATCATTATAATTTCTTCTTGCTTTTCGTAATGTGTGGTGGTTAGAATGGTGATGGCAGGGGCAGGAGCAGGGGCAGGGGCAGGGGCAGGGGCAGGGGCAGGGGCAGGGGCAGGGGCAGGGGCAGGGGCAGGGGCAGGGGCAGGGGCAGGGGCAGGGGCAGGGGCAGGGGCAGGGGCAGGGGCAGGGGCAGGGGCAGGGGCAGGGGTAGGGGCAGGGGCAGGGGCAGGGGCAATCATGAGTTGCTTTCGGCCTGGCATGTGCACCAGAACTGGCATATGTGCTCGCAATGCAGCTTGCTACTCTTGTTCCTTTTGTTTGCCTTTTCTTTTGTTTGGGAACTGTTCGTGCAGGGGGGTGGGATGAGGCCGCGAGTCTCTGGGCAGGGGCATTGACGTGGGTAGGTGTGTGTCTGGGCTAAGTCTGCAATTGTCGCTGCTGTGCTGTACTTCTGGCTGTGGCTTACGGTGCATTTGTGGCTTGGAGTAGGGGTGAGGCTAGGGTGGGCGCAGGCGCGGGCGTGGGCGTGGGCGTGGGCGTGAGCGTGGGCATGGGCGCGGGCGTGGGCGTGGGCGTGGGCGTGGGCGTGGGCGTGGGCGTGGGCGTGGGCGTGGGCGTGGGCGTGGGCGTGGGCGTGGGCGTGGGCGTGGGCGTGGGCGTGGGCGTGGGCGTGGGCGTGGGCGTGGGCGTGGGCGTGGGCGTGGGCGTTGGCATGGGCGTGGGCGTGGGCGTGGGCGTGGGCGTGAGCGTAGGCGTGGGAGTGGGCGTGGGCGTGGGCGTGGGCGTGGGCGTGGGCGTGGGCGTGGGCGTGGGCGTGGGCGTGGGTGTGGGTGTGGGCGTGGGCGTGGGCGTGGGTGTGGGTGTGGGCGTGGGCGTGGGCGTGGGCGTGGGCGTGGGCGTGGGTGTGGGCGTGGGCGTGGGCGTGGGCGTGGGCGTGGGCGTGGGCGTGGGCGTGGGCGTGGGCGTGGGCGTGGGCGTGGGCGTGGGCGTGGGCGTGGGCGTGGGCGTGGGCGTGGGCGTGGGCGTGGGCGTGGGCGTGGGCGTGGGCGTGAGCGTGGGCGTGGGCGTGGGCGTGAGCGTGGGCGTGGGCGTGGGCGTGGGCGTGGGCGTGGGCGTGGGCGTGGGCGTGGGCGTGGGCGTGGGCGTGGGCGTGGGCGTGGGCGTGGGCGTGGGCGTGGGCGTTGGCGTGGGCGTGGGCGTGGGCGTGGGCGTTGGCGTGGGTAGGTGTGTGTCTCAGCTACGTCTGCTATTGTTGCAGCTGCGCTCTACTTCTGGCTGTGGCTTTCGGTATAATTGTGGCTTGGAGTAGGGGTGAGGCTAGGGTGGGCGTGGGCGTGGGCGTGGGCGTGGGCGTGGGCGTGGGCGTGGGCGTGGGCGTGGGCGTGGGCGTGGGCGTGGGCGTGGGCGTGGGCGTGGGCGTGGGCGTGGGCGTGGGCGTGGGCGTGGGCGTGGGCGTGGGCGTGGGCGTGGGCGTGGGCGTGGGCGTGGGCGTGGGCGTGGGCGTGGGCATGGGCGTGGGCGTGGGCGTGGGCGTGGGCGTGGGCGTGGGCGTGGGTGAGAATGGGCGGATGCGGGGGCAGGGGCATGGGCATGGGCGGGGGCGGGGGCGGGGGCGGGGGCGGGGGCGGGGCGGGGGCGGGGGCGGGGGCGGGGGCGGGCGGGGCGGGGGCGGGGGCGGGGGCGGGGGCGGGGCGGGGGCGGGGGCGGGGGCGGGGGCGGGGGCGGGGGCGGGGCGGGGCGGGGGCGGGGGCGGGGGCGGGGGCGGGGCGGGGGCGGGGGGGCGGGGCGGGGGCGGGGCGGGGGCGGGGGCGGGGGCGGGGGCGGGGCGGGGGCGGGGCGGGGGCGGGGGCGGGGGCGGGGGCGGGGGCGGGGGCGGGGGCATGGGCGTGTGCATGGGCGTTGGGTGGGTCAGGGGGGCTGGGGTTGGGTTTGGGTGGGTGGGTCATTGGTGCAATGTTTGGAGTTGGGGCTTGTGTGTGTGTGTGGGGGGGGGGGGCATGGGGATTGCCATGCGCGTGCACGTGGGCGTCAGCGTGATCCTCTGTTCGTGTACATGTTCATGCATGTGCCATGACGGCACAATGCATGTCAGATTCGTGACTTTATCGTGTGTTCCCTAGTTGCAAGTATTACTGCTAAAATTCATTGCAGCATTCCATTCCTTGCATAATGCTTGATTGCTTGCATCAGTTCATTCTATACTTCGATCATGACCTGAAGTGCTTAAGTATTACCAGACTCTCGCGCAGTGTCAGAATGTCCAATTTTTAGCACACATGCATGTTTGCACACCAAAGCCCTCATTCCCATGTTGATAAGGCTAAGTAAAACATTTTTTTTTTGTGCGGTGATCCACGAAATGCAGCTGTGAATGGCTCTAGGAGGTCACCAATGGTGGCCAGACCTGTTATTGAGCATTGGGAGACGTTACAGGGGCATCAATCACAGTTACACTTAGTTCAGATGTAGTTCAATTTAGTACATTATAGTATAAATGTAGTAGAAAATAGTACAACTTAGTATATTGTAGCATATACTAGTTCAACTACCTCCAGATGAGATCCAGGGGCTATGGGGACACTTTTTATGCAAAACTGAACTTGAAACAAGCAAAAAACAAGAAACTTGGAAAAACTCAAAATGTACTTGTGCTGGAGTACATTCTTAACGGCTGGCAGGGCCTGCTTGCCATACGGGTTCATCATGTGGTACAACAGCTGATATTGCTCAGCTGCCTGCTGAGGCACTTTAGTGAGTGCATCAGCAGCGTTGTGTTTGTCCTCCACGTGACGGGTGGACTCCCAGTAGGTGGACTCCTGTTTAAGGACCACCCAGTCAAGATCCGTGTGCACAGCATAAGGGTTAGCAAGGAAGCTGAGGACTGACTGACTGTCAGTGAGCAAGTGTGCCACCACCCCAGCACTGCTGCCTGCTTGCATCTGCAACCAAACCAGCACATGATTCAAGTACCTGGCACGAAGCACTGCTGACACCACTGCCCTGCACTCAGCAGCGTTGCTGCTGACAGCCTTGCGTCTGTGCATGCAACCGGCTGTACCATGAAATGAGAGACAAGGGTGCATCATCATTCTGCACAAAATACAAGCCTGACTCCCTTGCCTGCAACTTGGTAATCTGCCTGGACTCCATGGAACTATCCATCATAGCTTGGATGTGAATGGTTTTGTGGAGATCCAAGGAGTGCAAGATAAGGGGAGGGCCTTCCTGGAGAGTTTTGGTGATGGCTTTGTGACCTACTTGCATCAAGACATCATTATCAACTCTGCTAACCACAGCCAGGTGAGGTGCACACGTTGAGCACAACCACCCCAGCTTGCCTCTAATGGTGGGACAGGCTCCAGGTTTGATTTTGGTTTGCAAAACCTCCAAGCAGCTGTGCATGTAATCATTGGGAGAGTAAAGTGCACACACCCACTGGTTTTTATGCTGCTGGAGTTGTAACATTGTGCCACAAAATTTTATGGCAGTGGTGCCCAGCTCTACTTGCTTGCCAATCTCAAAATGCTGTGACACTTGTTGTATAAAATCATCAACAGCCCGCCTTGGCCCAGCAATAAGCTGATCATCCCCATGCCACACAAAGGTGAGTATGCCATGAGGGTGTGGGACCACAAAGAAGCAAGGGTCTATGTCATCATATCTAGCCCCTAGCTTTTCAAACACAGCCTGAGCTGACATCCTGAAAATGCGAGGAGCTGATTGTAGCCCTTCAACACCTATGTTAGCTTTCAGGTACTGCTGAGGGATGTGTTTTGCCCAAACTCTGGGAGTGGAGACTACATACACCTAACCATGCCACACTTGTTGTGCTATCTCAGGTGAGCCTTTCAGGAAAGCCCTTTTAATGTCTGTAGCCTTACATACATAGTCATCCCCGTCATTGAGATGACCCACAAAGACAGACAGCAATATTTTTAGAGAGGTCTGCTGAATGCCTGGTGTGTACAACAACTCTGCCTCTATCAGATCAGTGGTGCCCTTGAACTCTGTCACACAAGGTCTAGCATGAAAAATGACTGACCCATCTGCTGCTGGCTTATGTTTACACACAAACTTTAGGCGCAAGTGCTTGCACCCTGCAGGCTTTTTGTCAATAGGTGTGACAGGTGGAGTGTGAGAGGGGCTAAGAGGATCTGGTACTACCCATTCTTCCCTGGCCTTGTTGAAGGCCTCCACCCATTTTAGGAACCCTATGTGTGTGCGACAATCTTGCTCTATCTGTTCATAAGAAAGAGGAGACATTTTAGCCACATCATGCTTGCCCAATCCAAAGGAGGTGGGATGAAGTTTTTGGTTATGAACCAAGTCTGCCACACAAGGTTCTTGCCCTGGGGCATACTTGGGGGTAGCAAATTTTACAGAAGCAATGTTGGTTGTTACGTCGCGTAACAATTCGTTGTAGTTACGGACGTAAATTAGGTCTTTTGCCTCGGTTGTCCCTAGGTTTACGTGTAGCTCCTACCGGGACAATATTGTCCTCGTAACAGTACCGTGGTACATTGGGTGCCTTTGGGCGCCGCGCCGCGTACTTTACTAGTGGTCCTTATCCTTTGGTAGAATGTAGTGGACCAGCGTGCATCTGTATCTGTGCCGGTGCATCTGTAGGCGAGGGCCATGTCGGCCCGAGCGTGTTGGACCGTTGGTGACCATTTATGCACGTTCTACCCCTCGTGTGTGCACTCGGCGTGTGTTAAATGAATTAACACATATAGGCTTGGGTCACGGCAGTGTAGTTGTGTTTCCTTCCTCTATTCCTGGAGTAAACGGGTTTTGGTAAATGGTTGTATGGCGTATTACAGTAACACATACGTTAATGCATTGAGATCAGCTCCGTCACGTTCGTCTTTCGCTAGGGGTTTGAGTAGAGGAGGCCTGACCAGTTTAGGTAGCATCAGGCCCATTAGAGGTAGAGGTGGCGGTAGAAATCCAAGACGTAACAATGGTTCCGGAGGAACTTTCGTAGGTAGAGAACGAGACGACGGTCCTTTGTCACATACGCCTTTGCAAGAACCCTTCCGCGTCCAGGGATACGAAGACGACACTTTCTTGACAGGTAATGGGCGGGTCGCCTTCAAGCTGGGAGAGTAGTGCTGCCCGGTTCGGGACACGCTCTACCTAGATGCTAGACCTGCTCGCAGCGGATAAACCCTTTCGTAGATAGCCTGTCTTTCGCCTTGTTTTCCTGCTTACGGTTGTTTCCTGTCGTAGATAGAGGATTATTACTGTTCGGATCGGCCAGCGTGAGACGATTAGCGTCGCAGTACCTACACCTTTTTCCTTCGTGCTGCTGTTTTATTAGACGGCCGCACCCGCAGAGATACGGGTCGCTGTTTTAGGACGAGCGCTGGACTATTCGGTCGCTGATTTAGGACGAGCGCTGGACAATTCCGCCCTCATGCTGGTTTCGGTGATCCAGATCGCCCAGATAAGTCGCCTACCCCTTCTTCTTCTAGCGTGACGTCACAAGACCCACCAGGTGCGTTACCATGAGCCAACGTCGTGTTTTTACTGCGCCTTCCCATTCATCCAGTGACAATAGCTTAGCTAAATATTACGTAGTTATTACCCCTCAATGGTCAGCCATTTTCCTCTCTTGGTCAGATGCTAGGAAGATAGTGCAAAATCGTACATATAATGTAGTTAGGAATAAGAAATTTGTTACCTTCGAGGAAGCCCAACAATTCCTTATAGACCATAGTGTATCAGATTTAGGCCTACACGTACGTTCTACTCCTCATGGTCGCCCTCCTGTAGAAGCTCTAGATTTTGCTACCCCTCCTTCGTCTCCCCCTAAGCGGGCTGCATCCTCATCTAGCTTAGATACTCCTCTCACCTTAGAATTCGGTTCCCTATCCATTACTGTTGTTAAAAAGGATTGATTTAAATTGTTTCCTTCTTTTAAGCCATTAAAAGCTTTTTCTTTCTATTAACCCACGTGGAACTCCAGGGTAACCAGACTCTTGATTAAAACAATGAGTGGAGCACATACAAAAGGCAGGCCACATCCCGGCCGCCGATGCTCATGGGAACACTTATTGCTTGGCAAAGGCTAGCCTTACCCCCAAACACGCAGGGAGGGTGGGCGGGAAAAGAAAAGAGGCCGACCTTAGCTAGGTGGGTTTGTTTTTGTCCTTTTTTGCGTGTCATGCGGCCTTGGCCCGGACGGCATTTTTTCGCCACGCAAATGTTGCGTCTGAACAAATGACGCAATGTGGCGTTCTAATTGCCGGCAGCTTACGTAAGGCTGCCGGGGCTATTAGGTCACATATTGCGTGAGAGAAAGAATCTAGATCTAGTTAATCACTACGCCATGAGCCAAGAAACCTAGACAGTGGCAGGTTTATATCTCAACGTAGCTCCTGCCACCTGGCCAAGAAAAACTGGCCAAAGCTTTGGCCACGACTGATCCGGATCAGGCCGCACCGGCCTCAAAAGGTATGTCACGTGAACCCAATAACCTAGCTATAGCGGCTACCCTTCCATCTCACTATAAAGAAACTATGTTCAGAGAACCACGATTCTATTAACCGTGGAACTCCAGGGTAACCAGACTCTTTATTAAAACAATGAGTGGAGCACATACAAAAGGCAGGCCACATCCCGGCCGCCGATGCTCATGGGAACACTTATTGCTTGGCAAAGGCTAGCCTTACCCTTATATCCCTCCCTGGCGATCCATGCCAGGGGCAAAGAACCTAGCATAATGACAGAGAAATGAACAACCAAATTAGGTGGAGGGCAATTTCAAAATAGCCCGCCAGGCCCGAGGGGGGCAGGCGGCCATGGCCCGAAGAATAACCTCAGGCAGCTGCACCTCCAAACTGCGGTGCAAGCCCACATAATGGGCAACCGTGGAGCTGCTAAGCCAGCGCCCCCGGCCCTGGATGTCCCCCATGCTGCGACCCGCGAGGAAATCGTGAGTGGCACCTCCATGCCGCAGCCCGTGAATGGTGAAAATCTGGGCGACCCCCAAGGCCTGACTCGCAGCCTGCCAAATGCGCCGGAATTGCGGGTAGGTGAAAGGGAACACGGCCTCCCAAGCGTGCTTACCCGCGATGCAGTGACGGAGGATGGTTTCAGACATCACATCTTCTACCACCACTGACTGAGTCTTGCCCTTAGAGGTCTTGGTAGACCTCAGCAGTAGGGCGCCCCGTTGAGCCGGCCCAAGCCGAACGTCAGGCTGGAGGCGCACATGGCCAACACGGAGGTTCAGCGCCTCCGAGATTCGCAGGTAATGGCGGAACACGATGACAACCAGCAGGCCCGCAAGGCGCTGACCTTGCATGACCATCGTGCTGGCAAGTGCAAACGCCGCCTCCCATGGAATGGGAGGAGGGGCACGGGGGGGCACAAGTGTTTTCCACCCAGCGAGGACGCCACGGGCCAAGTCCCACCGCTTCACCATACCGGGATAATAAAGTTGCAACCCCATCAAGGCATTGACACACACTTGGCGGCTGTACCCCCGAAAATGAGCCCAGGCGACATACGCACAAAATGTCTCCTCAAGGGTGTCAGCTCGTGACGATGACCCGTCCGCCCGCCCACCAGCCTCCCACCAAGTCAAGAGGGAATCAAGACCACGACGGTAGGCCAGCAAAGTAGCCGGCTTTACTTTCCCCTCTAGCAATGGAAGGTAGCTAACAGGTGCAGGGGGCCCCGGGTTAGGATGGATGCCTTCCGCGGTCAGGTCGCGCACCCAGCCTGCCAAGAAAGTCGCCATGGATTGGCCGCGAGAAACGCCATCGGCTGGTTGAAGTGCACTCGGCGTCCACACCCACTGGGAACGACTCCCCGTGGCGAGGGTCAGCGCGCACAAGCGGCGGCACTGCTTGTTGAGCTTGTGGGATGAGGACCGCCCCTTAGCCAAGCAGCCCAACGCCGCGGTGGAGTCCACCAACCTCACCACCCGCTTGCCTCGGTTTGCCAAGCTGCGCGCACTCCTCTCCACGCCCTTCACTGCAGCCCGCACCTCCTTCTCGTTGATGTGCATCCCCGGATCCCGCCAACGACTCCGGACCCCAACCCGCCATTGCTGGCTAGTGATTGCTTGTTGCGCCCGCGCGCTCAGTGGCCTAGGGCCAGCGTAGGCCACCTCACTTGGTATGAGCAAAGTCGGGTACCCCCGCACCTCTCGTGCCCTCGCCAGCTCCGTCACATCGCCCGGCTCCATGGTTGCGTACACGACACCTTGCCCGTAGGTGGACGCGTCAGATGCAACCACCTCACGGGCCAAAGGTGCGCTTCGGTCAACCCTTAGCATGGGAGCCAAGGCCAGGGCACACTCTAACTCCTCCCGCACCCCGGCCCACAGCACCCAGGATCGCTGCCCCCACCCTTGCAGGCTGATGAATTTGAAACATTGCTGCCAAATGGACAAGCAGCTGCGGCTTAACATCTGCAGCCACAACCACCGCCCCAAGACGGCAGCCAGCCCCTCGGCCGTAGCTCGGCCTCGAGTGAGTATAGCCTGCGTGTGGGCGATCACAAGGTTGAGCTGCTTGACCGTTGGTTCCAGCACGCCGTTCCGTCGGTGCACCACCCCTAGGGCTTCTAGCTCGTCCCCTTCCAGGCTCGCCATCTTAGTCTTCTCCTTAGACGGCACAAGGTTGTTAGGGAGGTAGCCTTCCTCAATAGCGCGCGTGATGAGCTGGTTCACCGCCTCGCAGGTCCGCCCGTTGCTGGCCACCAAGTCATCAATGGTGATGGACAGCATGGGGGCAGGGGGGTTTTCCAGGTCAATCTGAAGCTCCCCGGCGCGCTCCTCCTTGTACTCGATGGCCAAGCGCAGTGGCTGGCCACACTCGTCGCGCACCAAGGTGAGCTCACCTGCGCTTGAGAGGTAGTTGACCTGGCGCCTCGGATCCAGGGCACCGGTCATGTAGAGCACCATCTCATGGATGGCCTCCCCCAGCGCCACCGCATGGGAATGTCCCATGGCCAGCACCTTGAGCACGGGCCACACCTTCCGCCTGGGCCCTGCCAGACCTACGCTAGTCGACCACACACTAGGAAGCCCTTGGTAGTCCCACCACCACTCGGGCACCTCGATGGAATAGTAGTATGACACGAGGTCGCTCTTGGCGCAGTAGCACCAGCCTTTGATGTAGACCTCCACGAGGATGCCCAGGTGGGGTAGCAGGATCTTGGGGGGGTCCACCCACAGCAGGTTGCCCAGCTTCCTGTTGACGATGAACCGAAGCTCACCCACCCCCTTGGCCACTCCAAAGCAGCCATCCACCCACTTGGGCCGCCTCTCCCGGAACGCCACCATGCCCACGCCCGCTGCCCGGCTCATGAGCTTGCCCCATTCAGCCATGGAGCATCCCCGGCTGGGCTTGGGCACATTCCAATACTTTGCGCTCGCCACGACCGCTGGCTTGATGCAGTTCTCTTCGCTGGCATATATCTCCCGCCAGCTCGGCCGCATAGCCAACAGGTCGAGCAGCCGTGCCTTCCCCGCCACCTCCGCCTTTGGTAGACTCACCGCGTCCGCGCGCAGTTGTTCATACTTATTCTGCTTCCCATATATTGCATCAGCACCTTCTTGCTCCTGGCCTGTCGCAACGCCCCCTACGCGGCGACTGTGCCAGGTGCAGTGCCTCTTGACCCTCGCAAGGGCCTCCTCCCTCCCCTTAGAGCACGCCCCTCTAGGGTTAGGAGGAGGGTCTTGCCCCCCTCCCCACAGCCAATTAAGCCAACGCACTACCTTGCATTGCAGTGTGTACTCGCGGTGGCGGCGCGTGGCACGCTGTCGCCGGCGTGCCGATCTCACCCTGCCCCACGCGGTGTACGCTGGCCTAAGTGGGTATGGCAGCGGGAAAAGGGAGCGGTCCCGCTGGGATTCTATTTCCCTACTTGTTGAGCCTTGCTGAGCTTGTCCAAGAGGATGGCAGTTTGGAGAGCTGCCTTGACAGCCGGGGTGGCTGACAGTGCAGCCTCCTCCCCCAATGGCAGGAGGTGGCTGGCCACCTTCCACCCCCCCCTCCTTGCCCTCCACCTGCAGCAAGGCCGCCACCACCCTCATTAGGTACTCCATGCCCACAAGCTCCCCGGCTGCTGAGCCCAGCTCCTTGAGAAGGGTGTCCATGGCCAATGCAATGTTCATGACAATTTTCCTGTTCTCCATGTTCCGCCAATTTCCAGGCTTTACCGTCATGACCCACGACCGGATTCCCATCCCATTGTCGCTGGCGTCCTCCAACACCCCCGGCAGCACCCGCTCCGAAACCCGATATTTCACGCTCTTGGCTCGGCTTGGCAGCGCCACCCCTTTCGAGGCCTTGAAGTGGCTTCCCGCCCCCTCCATTCCTCCCAGCGCTGCCTTCAAACCTTGCATGAATTTCTCGGCTGCGACCTCCCCCTCCTCGTCCTCCTCGTCGTCCTGATTTTCGGTTTCCGGAGGTGCCCCAACGAATGTCGCCAACCTCGCCCTCATTTCCTTTCCGACAGCCCCCCCACCTGCCGAAACCTTGGCCGCGCCTTTCGGCTTGGCCATTTTTCGCTGCGCAGGTGTCGTTGGTGGCAGCGCCTGATCCTCCTCCTCGTCCGCCGCGAGATCTGCCACGGCCAGCAGTTTTGCCACCAACGTTCCGTTTGGGTCACGTGCGTCCAACACGTCGCCAACATCAACGTGATCGGCCAGCAACTGCACGACAGACTTCAGCTGGCTCGAGCTCCACGAGCTGGCGTCCGTCACCCAGTCCTCGGCACCGAAGACCTGCTCGACTGCCCCCACCGCCTCTGCGGGGCTGATGCACTTGGCGAGCAGAGTGGCGAGCTGCTTCTTTTTGGCGCTGAAGGCGACTGGCGCGTGACTGGCGGCAGCAGCCCGCGGTGTGGGCGTCCCGTCCTCCCCGCGCGCTGCCTGCCCTCCTGTAGCTTTGCGCCCCTTCGGCATTGCTGCTCAGGGCCAAAAATGGCTCCGACAGTACAGGTTCGTCAAACCAGAGGTTCGTTTCCCCTGGCTTGCTGTCGCCGCCCTCGTGAAAAGAAAAGAGGCCGACCTTAGCTAGGTGGGTTTGTTTTTGTCCTTTTTTGCGTGTCATGCGGCCTTGGCCCGGACGGCATTTTTTCGCCACGCAAATGTTGCGTCTGAACAAATGACGCAATGTGGCGTTCTAATTGCCGGCAGCTTACGTAAGGCTGCCGGGGCTATTAGGTCACATATTGCGTGAGAGAAAGAATCTAGATCTAGTTAATCACTACGCCATGAGCCAAGAAACCTAGACAGTGGCAGGTTTATATCTCAACGTAGCTCCTGCCACCTGGCCAAGAAAAACTGGCCAAAGCTTTGGCCACGACTGATCCGGATCAGGCCGCACCGGCCTCAAAAGGTATGTCACGTGAACCCAATAACCTAGCTATAGCGGCTACCCTTCCATCTCACTATAAAGAAACTATGTTCAGAGAACCACGATTCTTTTCTTTCCTTGCCTTAAATTAGGCCTTGTCCTTTATCCTTGTTGCTTTCAGTTAGATTCCTAATCATTTACTTAATTAAAAATGGATCCAGTGGGTGGTAACATGTCGCCTATACCTACCAACGCTCCTACTATGAGTAATAATAATAATAATACTAACAACCATAACAACAATCGTGGTAACCGACGGGACTCACTTGAAACGGTGCACCATCTCACTCCTCAAGGTAATCTTCGTACCTCACCTCCTTCTCCTGTTACTGGTGGTCGCCGTCGTCCCTCACTTACCCCTCCTACCTATGAACAACGTATGCATGTCAGATTTAGTGATGACCCTTCCCTTACCCTGAACCAGGCCTCTGCCCCTCCTGCAACCTTGGCTCAACCCCCCAGCAGGTCCTCACTAACTAACAATGTTGCTAGGCCTCCTTCCCACCCTATGCCTTCCATGCCTGCTTGTAACACGGGTCGTGCCTCTGCCCCTGTCGGCCCTTCTGGGCGCCCTAGTGCAGTTCCCTTTTACCCACCTGCTTCCTGGTCCTACCCTGAGACGGCCTATGAGGCAGCCCAGGTCCCTACCCGTGTGGCTGATTTAGAAGTTAATAGTGATTTCAGCACCATGCCTCTAGATGACAGAAATTATGACCATTTTGCCTACTCCTCTCTTCGTGAGCAATATACTGTACCTTTCTCCTATGGGCACCAGCCTGAAACGGTGGCCCCTTCTAGACCCCTACCCAAGACTTTTCCTCTTCCTTCCTTCTATCCCGCTTATGTAGCAGTGGAAGATAGTGGCCCTATGGGAAAAACTGACTCTTCTAATCCCCCTAAGCCCCCTGCTCTTCCCCTCTTTGCTAACCTTCCCAAGCTGGATGTCAAGTCTACCCCTCAACAGTTCTTCACCTTTATTATGTTGCTTACCCAGAACACAGAGTCGTGGCAGAATCATAATAGATGGCGTCTCTCTGATGCTGTATTAGTTCCTCACTATCTCACAACCTGCATTACTCCTGAGCTTGCTAACCTCATTCAGTGTGAGTCTTTGGCCTCTCATGCCTACCCTAACTCTGTAGCAGAATTGTTTAAGCGTTTAGAGAACCATTTAGTCCCTCCTGATTCAGATTGGCAGGACAGATTAGCCTTTGGTACCTTGCAGCAGGGTACTAAATCATTTAAGGAGTATATGAAAGAGTTTGATACTCAGATGGTACGAATTAGGGATTTGTCGGGTGCAGAAGTACGTGCTCGCTTCCTCCAAGGCCTCAGTAGACCTTTATTACGTGAAGTCAAGCGCCAGTTCTCTGCCTACCGTTTTACTGATCTGCCCCTCGAGCATGTGCGCCAGCATCTCTTGCGAGTAGCAGATTTCTTCACCACTCCTTCTCTCCCTACCCGTTCCCGTATTAATAATATTATCCTTACCCCTGAGGAGGAGAACTCCTATGTAGAAGAATTAGATATCTGCGTTGCTGATCTATCAGCTCTTGATGTCTCCCATATCACATGCTATCATTGTAAGGAAGTAGGTCATCTTAAACGTGAGTGCCCCAAGTTCCTTTCGGGTGCTCCCCCTCATCCCGACGCACGCCCTCCTCGTACCCCTCAGCGTGCTCCTATTCGTCCTACTTCAGGACGCATTCCCTCAGCTACCCCTAGTAGGCTGAATGCTGTGCAGGCAGGACCCCCAGGGTTCCCCTATGATAATCAGGCTCCCGCACCCTCTTCGCTCCCTCGTGACCCTCCAGCAGTGGCTTTTTCGCCAGGGTCTTCTTCGGGGTTAGTTCCTATGGATTTGGGGGGGAGGGGGAACAGTAGGCCTGTCAGCCGGGGGTAACCTGGACAGGTCCTTAGATAGTACCCCAGATAAAAATTTTTGCCTGCCTGTTTTTATAACCTCTGTAGGAGCTGAATCTTCCCTACCACTACGTGTGCGTCCTCTTATGTTCTTGAATGGTGGTTTAACCGTTCCCCACACTGTTGTAGACCCTTTCTTGCATGCTGATGAACTTTTGAATGTCTCTGTGTTGATAGATAGCGGTGCGGCTAGCTCCTTTGTGAGCGAGGCCCTTAGTAGTTAGGCGTTTAGGACTAGTCCCTACCCCTCACACCAAACCTGTCACTGTTCATTATGCTGATGGTCGCACCAGTCATTCCCCGGGTACGGTGTCCCTTCCCCTGGTCATACAAGGACGTACTGTCAACCTGACGGCCACTATAGGCCCTATCACTACCGCTGATGTATTACTAGGATTAGATTGGCACCAGGATAATAAGATTACTATTAATTATGATACCATGGTCATTTGGTTTCCAGATAGCTCTTACTGGGTACCGGAACGTCATTATAGATTGGAAAATTTATCCTTGGTAGATATTACTCCTCCTACACCTGTTGATCCTCCTGTAAGACCTATACCTGAAGTATTAATGTCCAATGATGAGTTACGTTCTGAATTAAAGGAATATGGATATTTATTATGTATGTTCCTTCAGTTAGAAGTACAGGAGATACCTATCCCTAATAATAGTGTGGATATAGATATAAACACAGTGGATACAATAGGAGTGGGATTTACTGAAAATGAAATAGTAAGATACATGGCTGTGATAGATTCCTCAAAAGTTTTTGAAGAAAAGACTCCTTCTTATCCTCCTCCTCGTTCTGTTTTACACCGTGTAGTTATCAAGGACGGTGCAGTTCCTACGCACTTTCCGATGTATAGAATGGGCCCTACCGAGTTAAAGGAACTAAAACAGATTTTAGTGTCACTATTAGAAGCAGGATTAATAGAGCCTAGTAACTCTCCCTACTCAGCTGGTGTCCTGTTAGTTCCTAAGCCAAATGGCAAGTTTCGCCTAGTTACTGATTATAGGAAGTTGAATGATATTACTGTAAAGTCTAAATACCCTTTACCTCGTATTGATGATATATTTAATAAGGTTAAAGGTTCCACTTGTTTCACAGTACTGGATTGTGCGGATGGTTTTTGGCAGTTGCGGATAGCTCCTGAGGATTGCCATAAAACCGCCTTTGCTACCCCTTTTAGTCATTACCAGTTTAGAGTAGCTGCTATGGGACTCTGTAGCTCGCCTGCCTCTTTTCAAATGTTAATGAATGAAGTGCTTAGACCTGTTATGGGAAATTCTCACCTTCCTCAGGTGTCCTCTGATTTAAAGGATCCTTCCTTCTCCTCTGTTTCTTTATCTGAGCATGACCGTTCTTGTGCTCAAGCTTACTTGGATGATATTCTTATTTACTCTCCTGATTTTGAAACGCACCTACGTGATTTAAAGAAAGTATTAGAAATAATGGCTGAAAATTCTTTGTGGGCGCGCCGTGCTAAAGTTCGTTCGGGTAGGAGTGTCCCATTTTTAGGGCACGTTCTGTCAGATGCCGGGGTCGCTACCGACCCGGATAAAACTAAGTCAATTCAGGAATGGCCTACTCCTACCGACGTTAAAGGTGTACGTAGTTTTCTAGGAATTGCTTCTTACTATAGGCGTTTTATCCCGCGTTTCGCAACTATAGCAGCCCCTATTAACCATTTATTAAAGAAGGATATCCCCTTTGTTTGGAGTAGTGAATGTCAGTCGGCTTTTCAGTGTCTAAAATCCCTACTCCTTTCCCCTCCTGTACTCATCCTACCGGATACTACTAAACCCTTTGTGGTAGCTACAGATGCTAGTAAGGTAGCTATAGGGGGCGTCCTTCTCCAGGATCAGGGTCAGGGCTTACAGCCAATTGAGTATATCTCTAGGACAATGCTCCCTGCGGAGCGTAACTATCCCGTACACCAGCAGGAACTCTTAGCAGTGGTGTATTGTTGCCACGCGTGGCAGCACTTTCTTAAAGGTGCTCAATTTGATGTCTGCCTGAATGAACCCTGTGAGTTAGATCCTTATAGGTTAGTCATCCAAACGGATCACCGTCCCCTTACCCATCTTCTCTCCCAACCCAACCTTACCCCTCGGCAAGCGCGCTGGATGGAATTTTTAGCACAGTTTTCCCCTTTTAAGGGGACTCGGCGCGGCGAATTTTTTCCGCGCCAAAAAAATTCCGCGGTACCCTCCGTACCGTGAAAAGTGGGTGCACGGTGCGCGCACCCCTTGCGGAAGTGGCCATGGCGACTGCTTTTAGACGAAACGTGACAAATCTGGCTCGCGGAAAGCAGAAAAAATGCTCGATTGTTGGAGAAAATTAGTTACTGATTCTACTTTATGGTGGGATGGTTGCGATCTATAATGTCGTGGGCTTTTTTTCTTTACCATCGGCAGGGGGGGTCCGGCCTGAATTTCTGTCGGGATGAATAAAGTATAATGGATGCCTGCAGGTGTGATTGTCGATTGTTGCCAGTTTTGATGGTCCTAATGGAAGCTAGTTTAATGATGTTTCTAAAGCCGTAAAAATTCCCGCTGCTATCCTTACCTTTCCCGTCATTTTGCGGTAAGATAACATTAGGCCTGCGCGATGCGCGCCCGACCTCTCCATGAAAGGGTGGCCTTTCTTGTGCGCCTGGGCACGAATAAATGCCCGTTATGGTACGTTCTTGTATTAAACGTCCTAAGATAGCGCTTTCCTGCTTTCTCAGCTCGTTGAGCGTAAGCTTTTTGCCTTCTTTCCGGCCAGATGCAGCCATGAACTTGCGGGTCCTGGCGCTGCATCGCTAGATTCCTGGATGTTTTTTAGCAAGTTCGTCTGTGACGTGGCTGGCTTGCTGCAGCGCGTGGCCCACAACCTGTCGGGAAGGTGTAATGCTTTTATTTCCATGCTTCTCTGAAATTTCTTTTGCTTTATAGACAGTTGTGTTCGAGGAAATTCACGCGGTCTTCCTAAGCAGCGGCATCATTTTCCCCAGACACTGACGAGCTGGCACCTGTCTCCTAAAGAAAGTGGCTCGTGCTTGTTAGAAAGGAGGCAGTGTGCATTTTGCGGGACACAATGCTTTGGTGGCACATGCGTCAGGTAGGTTGTTCCAATGGTCTCTTCACCTTTCCCACTGAGTAAATGATAGCCTTTGTCATGCTAACCAGAGCAGCTAGCCACAGGTTGGCTGGATAAAAAGTCCGCTTATTTTCTCTTTATATACTGCATGTGTGGTCCTCCACATGTCCGGCTTGTTGGGCATTTTGGAACAGGGTTTTTAATGTGTTGTTGGGTGGAACAACTTGGTTGTTGGCACAAAATCGCACATTATTAGCCTGAGATAGGCATGACATATGCTGCTCAGGCGTGTCGTCCTACCAGCCTTGTTGATAAGGGTAGACTCACAAGGCTGGCTGTGCCGATGGAGGGGTGGGGCGTATGACGCTCCGGACATCCTCCTCACACTCCGTGATCAAAGTGGGCATGTTTTTGGGTGTCTAGGGTAGCAAAACAGATGTCATTTTGGCTCAGCACTAGCTCAATTCTCTTTTAGCGTCTACCCAGGTGGCATCACAGGAAAATCAATAACTTGAGCTACGCTTGTCAGAATGAGCTCAAATTTTGGCAGTGTGTTTCCCCCCACTCAGTGGAATTTTCTATGTATGGATGACCCAATCTGATGTGTTAATGATTTGATTTATTTTTTTTGGCTAAAAAAAGTACCCATTTTGCGGGAAAATTAATAACTCAAACAAATGTGACCATTTTGGCCATGTAAATAGCCCAGCTTTTAAAAAAGTGGGGGAGCTTTGCAGGTATGTATGGGCAGGTCATTTAGACAAGTGGTTTGTCTTGGGCAAAATATCTCATAAATAGCGTCTTTTTCTATTTTTAGCTCGCCACCGGTGCGTGGTTGGGGGTAGTACCCCCAACAAGTGGTGGTATGAATGTCCAAACATCATATTTATGGTAACCAATCATCACTAGATGGTTCCCATGTGCATTGGAACTGATACTCACTAAAGTCTGTTTTTCAGGCTTTTGGACGTGCGAGTCCCCTTAAACTTCAGTATGTTAAGGGCGTAGATAACATAGTACCAGACGCACTCTCTCGTCGTGCAGATTACTCCTTTTTCGAGGACCTTGATGTTCTCAATACTACTCTAGTTCCTACTACTATGGGTGTAACCCCTTATGGTGAACTACCTGATGATGAATCCTATGCCTACCTCTTTCATACAGCTGTTCGCATGCCTGATCTCCTTTCTCACGTAGGACTCTCTCTCCCGTGTGAGGCCCTTCCCGTGGCCTCGGTGGGGGGGGAGGGGAAAAATAAAATTTCTATACCGCTTAGCCATATAGCGACTAGGTCAGGAAAGTCTTATGAAAACGTAGTCCCTCTAGGACCTCCCCTTCTCTTTGGCAAGGCGGTAGGAGATCTCTTTAAACCTGTTCTGGATACCTCTGTAGCGATGCCTACCTCTGATCTTGAACGTCTTATTAGTAGATTTACGGCCACTGAGCCGGAAGCATTAGCTGCCATTGCTGCACATCCCCAACAATTAGGCAAGCACCCTTGTAAATTTGTAGGTGGGTTTTTATATGTGCAGATAGCAGATTCTCCCCCTCAATGGCGCCTGTATGTCCCTCCTATCTGTCGCTCCTCCTTGCTCTTTGAGTTGCATGACTTAGCTGCTCATCAGGGTGGTAAACGGGTACGGGACCTAGTAGCCCGCTCTTATTACTGGCCTTCCCTTTATAAGGATGTAGATGAGTATGTTAGAACTTGTCAATCTTGCCAGGAGATGAAACCCAATAACGTAGGACAGATAGCAGAACCTAGGACCTTGCCTGACCCCATCATGCCGTGGGATTCTATCATGATGGATTTTGTAGGACCTTTTAGAAAGAATGATAGGGGCAATGCCCAGATCCTTGTGTTCATAGATCGTTTTACTCGTATGTGCCATCTCGTGCCGTGTCCTTTAGAACTCACAGCACGTGATTGCGCACGCCTATACCTCAATAATGTATACAGATATCATGGTTTGAGTAGGCAGTTTATTAGTGATAAGGATAAGTTATTTACCTCAGATTTTTGGCAGCAGTTTTTCGCTGCCATCGGTACCAAGGTTACCTACGGTACTGCCTACCACTCCTCCTCCTCTCATTTAGTAGAGCGTCTTAATAGGGTAGTGGAAGAAGCGCTTAGGCACTATGTGAATGGCTCGGGAAGTGATTGGGAGGATTATTTATGTTTAGTAGAATTCTCCCTCAACAATTGCCCCCAGGCTGCGCATGGATATACGCCCTTCTTCCTAGATACTGGTAGACAGCCTCTTACCCCTACCTCTCTCTTAGCTAGTCCTCTACGGGACAAGGATGATGTGTCCCGAGATACTGTAGAAGGTGTACAGTCCTTACTAGATAGAATGAAAACTGCTCATGACCACGCGATCTCAGGGTACCAAAAAGCTCAGTCTAAGTACCTTGCTAGGTTGCGTGCCTCCTTAGATAGAAGAGCACCTGAGATAGAAATAGGAGATCTAGTATTAGTAGAAGGCCCCCGTGTTGGCCGTTTTGCTCATAAGTTTGAAGCAGAACTTAAGGTCAAACTTAGGCCCGCCTTCTTAGGACCCTTCCATGTGTTGTCTAGAGTAGGAAATTTCTTATATAAAGTCGATATCCCTACCTCTTGGCAGACGCATTCAAACACCTTCCATAGAAGCCAGCTTAAACTGTACCACCCTAGTACGTTCGCTGGCAGAGAGCTAGCGCCTGCCCCTTTAGAGCATAACCCTGACACTGGGGAAGTAGAAGACGAAGTAGAAAGCATCGTGGCCCATAGAGATATCAAAAAGGGCCGCGGTACCCAGCGTCAGTATAAAGTGAAGTGGATGTATGCTCGTAGTGAAGTAGATAAGGTCTGGTATACGGAGAGTGAGCTAGATGGGTGTAGTCGCCTGCTGCAGGAATATAAAACCCTGCACAAGCTCTAGTTGTAGACCTTCTCCTCTCTTATGTTATGTCTGCTGTCGACGGGTGGTTGGTTGTCCCCTCCCCTCCGCAGCCGTCATGTCAGAGCCTACCCCTCCGGCTGAGAGCCCGCTGCCGTCCCCGCCCCTACCGGACCCTGAGCTGTACTTCGAGGCCCTTCCGGGCCGCTGGGTGTCACGGTCCAGTTTTCCGGGTGGCATCGTGCAGCCGGCCCTCCAGGCCCAACATGCGAGTTTAGTCAGGGCTGCTCTCTTCGGGGTCACGTGGTACGGTCCCTCCCCTGATGAACCGCACCAGCTTGTTTTGCACGGGTTCGACGATGCCGGGCACTGTTTGTTAGGATGTGGCTCCCGCTGTCCAGCCTTGGGACAGATAGCTGCGGTTCTCCAGTGCCCCGGGTGTTTTCCTACCTTTCTACCCCTGTGGGCCGCTCCTGCCTACGGGATGTGTTCCCCTGGCTTCCGGCCGAGGGTGATGCGGAAGTAGATGAGAACCCCTGCGACCTTCTACGGGCAGTAGAGTTCATGGAGATAGCAGACCAGACAGCGGGCGTAGGATTGGGCGACCCTACTCCTACGGACGCGCCAGTAGAGGCACAGTATACTCCTGAGTATTCGGCCTCCCCTGCGGCGTCCTCCTCTTCAGTGTCGGCGCCTTCCCCTGTCCCGTCTTCACCGAGGTCGGTCCTGTGCGCATCGGTGGAGCCTACCCCTTTGGGCTCTGGTCGTGAGCCTGATCCTCTTTCGGCGACAGTTTCTGCGATGCAGGCGCAGATCCAGTCCCTGACGGCGGCCTTCGGGGCCTTCATGGCGGCCCAGGCGCACGCTCCAGCCACGCCAGGTGGGGTGTCTGCCGCAGCTGTGCCCCCTTCCCCTTCGGTCGCCTCGACGTCTACGGGTCCGTCTGTGCCGCGCGAGCCCTCGGCGGCTGCGGCTCCCTCTGTTGCTGCGGCTCCTACGCCTTCGGCTACCTCTGCGCCTGCTACTGACGTACCTGCGCCTCGGCGCGAGTCCGCCGTCCCAGCGGCCGCGCCCGTCGCCGCCGCGTCCGAGCCGCCCACCACGTCAGCGCCGCCCTCGCGGGGTTTCTTCAGCGACCCGGGCGGTCTTCCCAGGCTTTGGGAGGGCGGTCCTCCGCAGAGGATCCCGGTGCCTGACTGGAGCTTAGACGGTAACCAGTCGTATGCCGGATTGCCTGTCCCCACGGGCCCTATTTTCAACATGTGGCCTGGTGGTGCTCCGCCCCCAGAGACCGGCGCGCCAGCTGCGGAGGCGGGTCCGTCGCGACCCCCTGCGGCATCGGGTCCGACGCGGCCCCCTGTTGTACCGGCGCCGTCTGCGTCTGTGCCGGTTCCTACCCCTTCGTCGGCCCCTGTCCCTTCGGCCCCGCGGTCTTTGGCTGCGGTTGTTCGGTCCAGTGGCTCTGACCCTCGCGCCACCCGCGCTGCCGATTCCCTTCGGGAGTTGTCAGAGGGCGATCGGGATCGGGCCCCTTCTGTGGTGCATGCGACTCCGGAGTCGCGCGACACGCCTGTCTTTGGGTACGGTATGTCTGCGCTCGCCTGCCGCCAGTGTGACCTGCCGCGCGCCTCCGCCGAGCTTGCCATTTCGCCCATGTCCTACGGGTTCTCCCAGGTGTGTCGGGCGCCGCGGGACCGTGGCCTACCAGTTGAGACTGATCGGCCTCCTTTCGATATGGTTATTTTAGCTGATCCGGTGTTCCAGGGTGAGATCCTGGTTCGGCGCGTCCTGTATCGCTGGGCTAGGCGCCACAATGACTTGGACACCTACGGCGGGTTCCAGTGGGCTTACCCTCCGCCTCTGGGCATTATGGCCTCAGATGCCCTTACGGTAGAGTTTCCTGCGGTGCCGGGTGCCACGTACAGCACGGTCCTTCAGCCCATCCTAGAGTGGGATGCCCGTCGTCCAGCGCCCATCCCGGGCCAGGGTTTGGACTCTCGGGGTCATCCTCCTCCCCGGGCTAGCGACTACCTCGAGACGTTCGGGTCGCGACAGTGTGCCCGTCGGTGGCGCTCCCGTGAGATTCGGCATATCCGGTTGTGGCCGTCCAACGTGGAGCCCCTGGTAGATCTGTTTTTCCCGACGGGTATGCGCCCTCGGATCCGGTACCATCGCCTGCTCCTGCGGGCTCTCTGCCTGATCGCGGTAGAGCCTTTCCTACGCCTCTTTGCCTGTGGTTTCCTGGACTGGGCCCGGGGCCAGGTCGTTCTTACGCAGCATAGGTATTACTGGGCCTTCCTGGGTCTTTTTCCTGACGGCGTGTGGGCCGATGTTTTCCTCACTGTAGATAGGCACGACAATGCTGAGGATGTGTCTCACTACCAGGCGTACCTGGATGTCCTGCTGGCCTCCCGTGGTACTTACCAGACGGATGGCCATTAGATAGAGGGCCTTAGGCCCGACCTGAGGGTGTTGTCCCTCCGGTATATAGAGTCGCCCTCACGTTCTGGCCAGTTGACTGGTCGTTCTTGGTCCTTGGTACTGATTTGTTTACTCTGTGTGTCCTGCCCAGTGCCGTTCCCCCCGGCAAGGACTTTGTTCCAGGCAGTTAGGGGAACCTACCACCAGGCTTGGTGCTGGCTAACCCTACACCTCCCGGCGTGGTGGTGGAGACCGAGTTAATACGTTGGTGCCTTGTATCTTGGATGGTCTGCCGACTGTGTTGGTGTGTGCTGGGTGCATTAGGTTTCCTACCCCTTGTTTTCCTCCCTGTGCGTAGGGAGAGGGCTCCCTACCTTTGTGGGGGGGGAGGTGTTACGTCGCGTAACAATTCGTTGTAGTTACGGACGTAAATTAGGTCTTTTGCCTCGGTTGTCCCTAGGTTTACGTGTAGCTCCTACCGGGACATATTGTCCTCGTAACAGTACCGTGGTACATTGGGTGCCTTTGGGCGCCGCGCCGCGTACTTTACTAGTGGTCCTTATCCTTTGGTAGAATGTAGTGGACCAGCGTGCATCTGTATCTGTGCCGGTGCATCTGTAGGCGAGGGCCATGTCGGCCCGAGCGTGTTGGACCGTTGGTGACCATTTATGCACGTTCTACCCCTCGTGTGTGCACTCGGCGTGTGTTAAATGAATTAACACATATAGGCTTGGGTCACGGCAGTGTAGTTGTGTTTCCTTCCTCTATTCCTGGAGTAAACGGGTTTTGGTAAATGGTTGTATGGCGTATTACAGTAACACATACGTTAATGCATTGAGATCAGCTCCGTCACGTTCGTCTTTCGCTAGGGGTTTGAGTAGAGGAGGCCTGACCAGTTTAGGTAGCATCAGGCCCATTAGAGGTAGAGGTGGCGGTAGAAATCCAAGACGTAACATTGGTGTGAAGAAGTTTTTGAAGAGAAATTTTGAAATGATTCAGATCAACACCACCCAGGTCCTGGATGGCTAGTCTATCACTGGAGATAATGACACCAGGGTAAGAGAGAAATGGATCACCCATGCAACAATGCATTACCTTTATAACCTTCCAATACCTGAAAAGGGGTGGGGATACCAAGTATAGTCAACATGACCTGACCTTGTACCTTGAGTGATGACTGCCCTGAGAAATCAGCCACATGGTGCCAGGGTGAAGGTTCCAAAGGCATATTGGGCACAGCCAGGGCACTGATAATGCTGACCTGGGCTTGTGTGTCCACTGCAACCATAAATGGGCTATTGTCATTCTGCCCAACCTTCCCCACCTTAGCTGATCCTGCAGCAGTTTGAGCTTTAGCTCTATGAGCTGATTGTAAAATGCGAACAGCTTCTGCTAGACTGCGTTTGGATGATGCAGCTAGTGGCTCTGAGCTATATTCACACTTGAAGAGGTGATAGGTTGCTGATCACCTGTTTTGCCAATGTAACCCTCTGCTGCAGGGGGCCAAGCCTGCAGTGACTGCCTACAATCATCAAGGGTGACCTGGGTGTCACAGTGGGTGTGGCTCTCACACTCACCAGTGGGTGTTCCAAACAACCACTCACTGGGCAACGCTGGGATGCCAGGCAACTGTACAGGGCTGTCGGCCAACAGCTCTTCCTCCTCTGCCACGTCTGACACAGTTGGAAAATACGATTTCATCCTGTGAGGTGAACACCTGTGAATCTTTCCCGTGTCATTGTGTTTAACTAGCACTGTCCTGCCAGTGGTGTTAAACTTTAGGATGGTGGCTGGCCCATGCCAGATACCCACCTTGCCTAGTCCCGACTCCTTGTAGAATAGGACCTGGTCCCCTTCTCTGAAGGTGGGACGTGGATGCTTTGCATCCTTGACAGCTAACCTGCTAGCTGTATGTGCTCGCTGTGCGTTGTATAGGGCTAGTACCTCAGGTGGATAAATGCCTGCATGCAATCCATCTGGTGTAATGATCACCCCTTGTGGGGTTTTCATGAGTGGCCTCCTGTTGAGGACTTGGCACAGCCTGGTGGACCACAGAGCTCTGTCAGCATAAGACCCACTGTCAGCCAGCAGATTACCATCTTCCTTGGCTACAAGGGTTTTAATGGACCTGATGGCCCTTTCAATAATGCCTTGCCTCTCATGATCTTCTAGCCCAGCCAGATCAATAGCCTCACACCCTGGTTCATTGGCAAGACACGTGAACTGTTGATCCAGTAACAATGCCTCCACAGGGTAGTACCTGGCCTGAGCAATCAAGAGAGCCCTGAGCAACTGTGTTTTGTCCATGCCAGGTAATGGTTCAATGGTTGTGTACCTTGACCATGCATCTTTAAGTGCCAAGTAAGATTGTCCTTTTATATGAAAGACATCTCCTACCACCCTGCCCTTGCACTTAGGTGGGGTAGCTACATGCCACTTAGGGGGTTTGGGTGCATTGAACTGACAATGCTGGCAGTGGGATCTGACCACCTGGCAAGCACGTCTGAGTGCTGCCCCGCCCCTATTGCTGCTGCCACCACCTCTGCACTCACTTCATGCCCATAAAGGAAGTGCAACTGCAAAGCAAGCTCTTGATATGAGCATCCTCTGAGGGGGACACTCTACACACCTTGGGAACCATAGATGTGAAGGTTGGTTTAGAGACATAATCTTCTGAAACCAGCTGTAGCACCTTTCCAGAACTGCTCACTGCTCTGACAGTGGGGCATGCAGATGAAAGAGGTGAAGCAGGCACACTCAATCCAGCATGAGAGGGAGACTCACACTTCTTGCCGTAAGGAGGCCGCTTGCAGTCCTTGGGGTCGCCGTGGGGCGGCCCGTGGCACTTGTGGCACAGGACGTCGTGGTCCTTCAGCTCGGGCATGTTCTTGTGGCATGTGTCCCGAAGATGGTACTTCATGCCACAGCGGGTGCACCGCTGAGAAGACTTGTCCTCCTTGTCCTGCTTGTTGTTGTTATTGTTATTGTTGTTATTGTTGTTGCTGTTGTTGTTGTTGTTGTTGTTGTTGTTGCTGGAGCTGCCCCCCTTGGAGGGGGACTGCCCCTTACCCTTGCCCTTGCCCCAGCCCCTGCCCTTGCCCTTGCCCTTGCCCTTGCCCTTGCCCATGCCCTTGCCCTTAAGCATCTGCCCCAGCAGAGACTTCACCTCTGCCATGGTGACAGGCCTCTTGCTCCTGTCTTCCCTCTCCCTATCCTCCTCCTCCCTATCCTCCCCCCTGACATTGATCCTATCCACAGGACGGTTTTCATTGTATGTGGGCCACCTGGAGGGGGATGCAGGGGGAGAGGGAGAAGATGGGGTTGCAACTGCAGCATTCACAGGAGAGACATGCTGAGAGGGAGGTGCTACTTGAGTGAGCTGAGCAGGAGGGGCAAGCATGGGCTGCGTAGGATCAGTAGGCAACATAGGGGTGGGCTGGGTGGGGGTGTGAGTATGTGTGACTTCCCGCCTCCTGCTGCGGGCCTCCTCCCAATCATGGAAGGTGGGAGAGAGTGACACGTCATCGTCAGTAGGGTTAGTAAAATCATGATGCAGCCAGGTAGGCAACCACCTACCCGCCCCTGTCATGACGGCATTGTGCAAGAGCTCCAGGAGTCGCACCATGCAGGCGAATCCTGTTACCCTGCACCCTCCTCCCTGAGAGGAGGGCCTGCAGGGCAGGCAGCAAGTCGTCACACACCCTACGTGTGTCCACGTGGAGGTTGGGCAAGCCCAGTATGTGCGTGATAATCGCACACACCAGGCTGCCCGCCTCCGCGACGTGCAGCTGCTGACTCCTGTCAGCCAGCCCACGGAAGGAGGCTGTGGCAGCCTGAATGGCCCGCCACACAGGCTCATCACCCAGGGTGATGAAGTCCCGACCTTCCAGATCGCCGTCCAGCGGCGTGCCGGCTGCTGCCCTGCCAGGGTGGGACCCTGAGGCCCCTCCGGCCCAGCCAGGGTCTTGTCCTTGGTGCGGCTGGAGGGGGCCTGCCCCCCAGAGCCGCTGGAGGTGCCAGTGACACCCTCCATGGGATTTGCCTCCCCCGCCTGCGCCGGAGGCGCCGGCGTCGCTGCCGGGGTCCCTGCGACCCCGGGAGCTGGTGGCGCCGCCGGGGTCCCTGCAACCCCGGGGGCCTCCTCAGCCACCTGGCCCCCCACGCTAGGCTGGGGAGCCCGCTGCTGAGGCGGGACCCTCTGCCCTGCCAGAGGGTCCTGGGTGGTTACACCACCCATGGGCGTGGTAGGGGCGACTGCCGCCCCGCGCTCCGTCGCAGGCGGCATCGCAGCCGCCTCGCGCCTGTCAGCTTCCCAGCCAACTGGCGTGACTTGTGGCCACGCAGGCAGCGGGGTCAACGCGATCTCCTAGCTGCTTAGCCACCACGCGCAGCGCATCTCTCTGACGCTGCCTGGACGCCCACTGATCCACAGTGCCTGGGTTGCGCCTCGGCCTGTTGGCAAAGCACCACATCCAAACCGCCACCTGGATCAAGTTGAACTGCATCCGCAGACGACGCTCTAGCATCGTGTGCGTCCGATGAACATCGATCGCGTGCGACGGCTCATCGGCAGTCAGCTGAAAACGCTGACGAAGGATCCAGCCGTTCACTGAGATGAACGCTGGAATGTCATCTTCCCCGATGGGAAGAAAATACGGCGGGCTCCCGAACTCGACAGGCAGCGGAACATGCGCACCATATCGATCAATGTCCAGGATGGCCATCTGGCGGCCCACCGAGAGGTTACCAGACGTCGCCGGCGTCTGGGAGGAAAGCTCGGTCGAGGTCCGCGGCCTCGTGGGCGGCACCTCCCCGTCCTCTTCCGAGGAATCGCTTCGTTCACGACCGGCCCCATCACCTGCGATGGGGGTGTCACGTGCCCGGGGGTCCTGCCCCCCGGGTGCCATGGCGGACGAGCCGCCAGTGGCAAACGGGCGGCCTCTCGCCAGCCCCCGGGTGCCGGCCCCCACCTGCGGGGTCCGACGCCTGGGGTGATCGGCGACCACCGTGCGGAAGGTGACGTTGGGCGTCACCCTCGGTGCATCGGTGGCGGAGGGCGAGCCCTCCGGCGAGAGGCGGGGGGATGTGCGCCTCATAGGCGCCTTCCCCTTGTTGTTGTCGTCCTTTCCGTGGTTGTTGGAAGCCATTTTTTTTTAATTGAAGAAAAAGAAATCTGTTTCAGTCCAAGTTGGAACGCGTCTAGAGACGAAGGACAACTGTCGAAAGCTGGAAATGAGAATGACGATTGTATTAGCAATAATACAAGGAATGTAGTGAAAGCTTGAGGGCTCAGAATGGAACGTCTGGGCAAACTCGGGTGCTGCGGCACTCCCCAGTGCTACGCCTATATGCCTATGGCAGTGCTCACTGCAGCACCTGCCAGTGGACAACTGGACACTGCAATGCCATGCGACCACGTCACTAGCAACCAGCTAAGACTCGGCCCGTCAGGCCCGGCTACACCGGACCTGGCGGGTCGAGCTAGCACCTAGGAACAGTCTGGCACTCAGTGACTGCACGTCAGTCCACATGACACCTCAGGACCGTACGACCTGCCGTACAGTACTGAGGTGTCCCGCTCAGCCGCGGTAGGCACTACGCGGCGCGCAGGCCGGAAATCCGTGTGTCAGCCTAAGCATCTCATCTAACTAGCTCCTCGACCTCGACCAACGCCTTCAAGCCACCGCCAACGCCCTTGAGAGCTTGCATGACACCGCCGGCCTCACCGCCCAAGCGGTGAAGGACATCGCCGCCCAGCCGGCGCCTGCTGGCCCGGCCAGCGACGGCTCCCTCCACCTGGGCGGATTTGCTTAAGCAGCACACCACCTCCACCACCTCCACCATCTCGGCACAACTCAAGCAACAAGCCCTCGACCTTCGCGAGGAAGCCGACATCGCCCGGCGCAGCCACAATGTCATCGTCAAGCACTTCACCCAGCCGGCAGGTGAGACCTCCACGAGCCTTCTTGAGGCATTTAAGCACGACATTTTTGCCCCCATGTTACTCACTGGTGAGCTGGACATGTCGGCTGTCCGCCTCCCCCGCGCGCGGGGGAAGGCTGGCCCGGCACCCGTGCTCCTCACCGTTAAGTACATGGCGGACAAGCTGGCGTTCCTTAAATGCCGCAAGAAGCTCTCGGAGACTCGCTTCACGCTGGACGACGACTAATTGACCCTGGCCCAGCAACAGCGGCGACGCGAGCTATGGCCGACCTACCTTCAGCTCCGGCAGAGCGCAAGGGGGAAGCCGGTATACTGGAGGGGGGCGGTCATCCACGTTGACCACAAGCCCTGGCAGCCCCCTCCTGCCACCTCAGACTAGGAATATATATACCAGTAGTGTAGATTAGTAAGGCTTAGCCTAGCATGTGGCCCACGCGCATGTGCGCCCATAATGGCCCCCATGGATGTTGCCTTCAGAATTTAGCCAAGCCATGCCTATAATGGGACCCCCATGGATGTTGCATTAAGAATTTAGCCATGCTATGCCATGCAGAGAGATGCTCTCTGTCGAGAAGCCATGCCCTAGCCATGGTATAGCCATGATGATCTTCCCCCCCATGGCATGCTCCCCCCCCCTTCTTGGCTGGGCCATAGGGTGATAGACCATGCGGGTGCGGGTGCCCTGGTGCACCTAGAGCAAGTGTTGCTTACATTCCACTCTTGCATGAAGTAGCCTAGAATGTACTAAAAGCCATATGCCCCTTCTCAGGGATATGTGCTACATATTCTCCAAACGGAGTTATGTAACAATTCAATTCAATGGTGTATAATCATGTGTTGTTAGCATCTTGCCACCATTTGCTAGCATGCATTCCAGCGTCATCTTTGCCTGCATGTAAGCTCATGGATCACTCAACCTATCCAAGCCTTGCATTACACGTGCCTCTTTCTTTCAGTATTGCACGCGTTATGGAATGAAAACCCAGCACCTCCGTTCCCACGAGGCATGTGCTCAACACGTTGTGAGAGCGGATGATGCTTTGGCTATGGCTGCCTGATTCAGTCATATTAGGCCATCCAGTCATGATGTTTGATGCATGTTTGATGCTGTATAACTTATACAACACCTATTTTCAACGTTTTGACCCTCCAAGCTCACTATGGCCCCGTTTATGGGGCTCGTGTCGTTGCGTCATGTTGTGAAGGGCTCTCATTTTTCCCACTGCGTTGTACTGCGTTGTAATTGTGATGCTAATGAAAAATAGCTCCAGTAGCCCAATGGGCCTGAGTTTTGTTTCACAGAGCCTGCATATGTTGCCCATAGCTCGTGCAAGAAGCCAGATTTTTTTCATGAACCATTTGTGAATATGCACATGACTTGTGACCTAGGGTCAAGAAATCGCGGTCATGGTCAGACCCCCCTGTATTCAAACCAGTGTATCTCTCTAATGAATTAGCATTTTGTAGGTCTGAGTAGCTCAAACACGTTTTTGATTTATGGGCTTTCAGGAAAGTATATACATGACCATGAAAAAATTTTTTCCTTCGGTGCTATACGCGTTCTAAAAAAAACTTACAACGCGATATATCGCGTTCTAATTAAAAAAACACGGGTTAATTAATTCATTAATTTATGTGCTCCATATTAATTAAATAATTAATCATCAACATCACTCCGTTGGGAGTAGATGTAGCACATAGCCCTGAGAAGCGGCATATGGCTTTTAATACATTCTAGGCTACTTCATGCAAGAGTGGAATGTAAGCTACCCCTGCTCTAGGTGCACCAGGGCACCTGCACCCTCATGGTCTATCACGCTATGCCCGGGTAAGGGGGGAGCATGCCTGTGAGGGAGGAAGATCATCATGGCTATACAAGAGGTAGGACATGGCTTCTCGACAGAGAGCATCTCTCTGCATGGCATAGCATGGCTAAATTCTTAATGCAACATCCATGGGGGTCCCATTATAGGCATTAATTAATTAATTAATAAGCACGTGACTGCGTCACGTGGGTGCCAATACAGAGTAAAGGAACCTTCAACCCTATATACACAGTGAGAAGGAGGGAGGGCGCCCTAGCTTCTCTCACTGCCGCAGGTGGGCAGGCCACAGAGCGCTCTCTCCACGGCATGGTGCCGGGGCGCAACACTGTGGGTGCAATACAACCATTATAGGCATGGCTTGGCTAAATTCTGAAGGCAACATCCATGGGGGCCATTATGGGCGCACATGCGCGTGGGCCACATGCTAGGCTAAGCCTTACTAATCGACACTACTGGTATATATATTCCTAGAGGAGTTTGGGGCCATGGGGCCCCTGACCTCCGCCTTCTTCAAGGAGTGTTGCATGCCGGCTCCGGGAGGACCGGCTGGACCTGGAGGGCCAGCGGGCCCCATGGTCGGCGCCGACCTGGACGTCATATTGGCGTCAGCGCTTGTCGGTGGCGCTGACTCGGGCCATGGCTGACATCATGCTCCGCCGTACGCGGGCTGATTTTGCGGTGCAGCAGGGCTATTAGGTTCCTCCCGTTAGGCGTTTCAATTGGTCTTATGGTAGTATAGAGCTTTGACATGGCTCTGTATATAGGTTTATAGCTGGGCGTTTGCTTTGGTTTGAGTGATTTCACTCTGCTGTAAGTAATTATATTTTTAATATATATTCCTAGTTGCTGGTTTATAGCTGGGCGTTTGCTTTGGTTTGAGTGATTTCACTCCGCTGTAAGTAATTATATTTTTAATATATATTCCTAGTCTGAGGTGGCAGGAGGGGGCTGCCAGGGCTTGTGGTCAACGTGGATGACCGCCCCCCTCCAGTATACCGGCTTCCCCCTTGCGCTCTGCCGGAGCTGAAGGTAGGTCGGCCATAGCTCGCGTCGCAGCTGTTGCTGGGCCAGGGTCAATTAGTCGTCGTCCAGCGTGAAGCGAGTCCTCGAGAGGTTCTTGCGGCATTTAAGGAACGACAGCTTGTCCGCCATGTACTTAAAGGTGAGGAGCACGGGTGCCGTGCCAGCCTTCCCCCGCGCGCGGGGGAGGCGGACAGCCGACATGTCCAGCTCACCAGTGAGTAGCATGGGGGCTAAAATGTCGTGCTTAAATGCCTCAAGAAGGCTCGTGGAGGTCTCACCTGCCTGCTGGTCGAAGTGCTTGACGATGACATGGTGGCTGCGCTGGGCGATGTCGGCTTCCTCGCGAAGGTCGAGGGCTTGTTGCTTGAGTTGTGCCGAGATGGTGGAGGTGGTGGAGGTGGTGTGCTGCTTAAGCAAGTCCGCCCAGGTGGAGGGAGCATCGCCGGCCGAGCCAGCAGGCGCCGGCTGGGCGGCGATGTCCTTCACCGCCTGGGCGGTGAGTGCTACATATACTCCAACATAACGGAGTTATGTTCCTAATTAATTACTCCCAAGGGATTTATGTTCCTAATTAATTAATTAATTAAGGGACATGCCCTGTAGTGCTCAGTGGCATGCCCGGCCCTAGCGTTACGTCACTCAGGGCTTCCTTCCCATAGCGGGAAACGCGCTTCTTCCCCACTGCGGGGGGGTTATTGTCCGCTACAACCTGGGCCCAGATGGCATTGTTCTGCATCTTTTTCCATATCAATGACATTCACGCTCCAGCGCATAAATTAATTAATTAAACTCGTGCTCCCGTTGGGGAGTCACAGAGCATTAACCCCGATGAATGGATGGATGCATGGATGGGTACTCGCAATCCTACCGGTCTAAGCTATCTACAAAAACAGTCCTACTCTATAACTATCAAGGAGACAACTATAACTATGGTGCTCGCAACCCTAGGGGTCTTGTCCATCGCATGAATCCCAATTGCAAGTATGAAGTGAGACAACTTTGTTATGGGTTAATGTCACGTTGTAATGTTGAAATAACCATGATTTACGTTATGGACATCATTATTCCAAGGAGACAACATGCGCAGATCATAATGTGCCTGTAGATCTTGTGTCATGGCATGACGTAGACCTCAGTTTTGAAACATGGGTTCATTGCTATTAACACCGTCGTCAAGCAATTTTGGGTGAGCAAGTATTGACTGTCCTCCCTAATGGTGGTGGTTGCTTGGGCACATCCAGTAATTTCATCCCCAGGGGCGGGACTCAGGGGTCAAAGGAACTCCCACAACAACCATGGGTTGGTACCACAATGTATGGCACTACCAGCGCCGGTGGCGGCGTCCTGGAGGAGGCGGCGGCGGCGGCGCGGAGGAGGTGGCGGCGGCGGCACGGAGGAGGCGGCGGCGATTGATTCCTCATCTAAGTTGGACAGCCTACACGAGCTTTCTCCAAAAAAAGCCTGACATGTCAAAGTACCCAGGGAATGGTCGCTTTCTGCACCCGAGTGGGTCTAGAGCCCACCACTAATCTAGCCACTATATCCGCACATGCCAAGCCAGCCACTTCAGCGGCCAGGAAGGTGCCAAGCCATGGCGAGCGAGCTTCTACACATAGTTAAAATAGTCGTCAAACCAAGGCCGAGAGATACCAACACGCGCGCAAGCTGAAGAGCGATTCCGCAAAGCGTAAATCACAATCAGGCTAACCAAATATGCCTATAGCTCAATTGGCCGTGCAGGAACGTTGCGTTTGGTAATAACAAGCGGGTGCGTCAAGTACACTGGTAGCCGACAATTTTCACATACGCCATGGCTGGATGCAGGTCGCGACGCCCGATCAGTCAGCTTCACTGCAAGACATGTAGGCTGGCGTCAATGCCATCTACCGAAGTAAAGAATAAGATTCACCAAAAATCTGACACGTTGACGCTGCCAGCTCGGTTACACGTCGAGGCCCATCACACGCATGAGGGCACCACCATGGTTGAGCCACCATCAAGATGAACGGCTGAACACATGAAGTGAACGATGAAACTGATAGAAGCACGGATGTCCACCAGGGAAGTGATGGCTGCACTGTCCACAGCTCCATAGGCAGCGAGGGCCAACAAGCATGCTGTCGACGCCATGGCCACCATGATGGCTGATGGAGCTTCAAACGTTGGCAAGAATAATGATGATGGTAGCACCAAAACCATAGCCTGGATCATTCGTGTAGCAATAGTAGCAGGGCCGGCAGCAAGAAAGACAAGTCGCAACGCCACGTCGGTCTGTCCAGCATGCACCGCACCTGCAAGTGCGGCAACAAGGGCATGATTGCATGTCTGGGGGTGTGGCCTTGTACGTTTGGGAGGGGGTGGTACCGCGTGTATAAGTAATGCAAGGAAACCAGGCACGCAACTCCATCGCTAAAAGAAAATACAAACACGAGATTCAAGGCCACATCTGTGGACAATGGGGGCAGCCAACCAACACTACGATGGAAAGTTTAACTCAAACATTCAGGTAGGGGAATTGCCAAACACCATAGAAAAAATGTTCGGGAGCAAGACAATGGCGGCAGATGTTGGAGATACTCACATCACACAACGACATGAATATGTGTGATATAAAGTTTAATGGCCGAGCAAACGCACCAACTTACAGCAAACACAGATGAAATGTAGCCAGGATACACATGTTGTCCCGTTTAGGATTGTTAACGTGAAGATGGATGTGCCGCAAAGGATGTAGGCAGTCTGTGGTGCGTAGAAGTTGCACCTTCCCAATTGCACATAGCAAGCGCTGCCATGCTAGCAACATTGCCAGCAGCTACCTCCCAATGATCCATGAGGGCATTGACCTCGTGAAGGTGCATCGAGGTTGCAGTTTCATGTTCGCTAATGGGAGTTGGGGTTGCGAACAAGCATTGCCAACACTTGGAGCAGACGCAACATTGCTAGGGCAGTTGCCGTGACCAAGAGAAGCAACGAACCCGTCTCGGGCCCGGGCCCGCTTCGAAGTACCCGTAGCCTCACCGCCAACACTTCCACCAAGAGTCGCACAGAACTTGCGTTTTGACGTGGGTGGCTCGTTGGGATGCTGTGCTCTTTGTTTAAGTGGTTGTTTTCCCCGCCCACGGGGTGGAGGACCTAAAGGGTTTTCTACCAAGCGAGCAGCACTTCCATCCCTTCCCGGCAATGTCGCATGTGACTGACCTGACTTGATGCCAGTGTCTTCTGCTGCCAGTATGACTTACAATGCCTGAGAAAATCCGAGCCACAACGACCCTCACGCGCCAAAGAAGCCCATGCCTTCAGGTGAGCGAGAATGTCAGTATACGCAGGCTCTGTGCCTTGAGCGACATCCACGTTGACAACATCATCACGGCTGTTCTCAGGGTGTACAGTTACCATCTGTTGGAATTGTAGCTGGCTCTCAATAGTGTCCGGCTTGGGTTGCTTCCACCTATCGCAGACCAATTGCATTGGCACCTGCTTGCATTGATGAAGATGCACCTCAACGGCTAAACAATGGCGGCATGGGAGGCCTAGAAAGGTTGGAAATTGGCATGTGCACCCCAAAACATGGCCGTCCTCCCGGTTGTAACCAAACGTTCCTTTTGTGCCTGACCACGGGAATCCAAGAACAGATCAAGCTTCTCCTTCACATTTGAACATTTTCCAACAAAGGAAACCTTTAACACGTTAGCAGTCTCTGACGGCTCAACCATAGGACATGGATTTCCCGCCTTGCGCTCTCTCATCTCTGCGCTCAGAATAACAAGACACGCCACGTTCAAAACCGTGACCAAACCACCGTTCAAAATTTTTTACGCGGCCGCCTTGGCATGGTATGGCCCCACTGGCCCCAGTCCCCACATCTAGACTTCGCGGTTTGGCAAGTAGGCGCCACTAGGCTGCGCTGTTCGTTCTGTTCGTTCCTTGTCACGCTGTTGCCGGCTCATGCCGCCGCGTATGAATACGGAACTCGTATTAATCGGCCCACACCGTCCCGTTCGTTCCTTCCATTCGTATTTATCGACGCGTACCGTACCCTAGCGTCACGCGTCACGCGTCACCGGGTGCTCCCAACACCGGGGATTTCCAAAAACCCTGATGCCAAGTGCCAAACTCCTGGGAGTACGTAATTTCCGATTATTAAAGGGTGGTATACGTAAGGTGTTTTGTTGTGGGCAGCTTGCCCATAACGTTATGCCCTGCCTTTATTGGACGCTTGAGGAAACCGCAACAGGAAATGCTCCTGATTATGACTGCCTCACTTGCTATGAACCGTCCGGGAGCGTAGGGGACAGCTTTAGTTTGAAAAATGGAGAGCATAAGCAGCAAAGGCGTCGAAATGACAGAGGAAGCCATAAAGGCAGCTTGTAGAAGCCGAGGGCTTTACACATTTCCTCACATCAACTCCAAACTTTATCTTCACCAAATGGTGAGTTGCGTGACATGAATTCGAAGCAAAATACACAAACCGGCGGGCGTACATTTGTGTGATTGGGTCTGGTTTCCCGTGTCGCTATTCTCACCTTCACGCTCGCCTATCCCTGGGTCTGTTCTACAGTTGCCGCGATTAGAACTATGTGTACCTTTACTGTCGCTGTGTCAATTGGTCAGACTATTAATTTGGTCGTCATACCGACACCAATATTACGGTTTCGGACACTAATGACAACACATTCGAGGCACTCATGCCAGAACTAAAAAAAATGTTGGTGGGGGAGCCACCTTCCAGCTTACTGGTGCGGAAACTGCGTTCTACTCGCCGTGTACTTCATAATTGGCGCACGCTAACTGTTCGGCTCCAGCCGCGTTCAATATGGCGTTGGACTCCGGATCGTGGGTAAAGGATTATTATTTACTCATCATGCGAACTGGCAGTTCCTGTTCACCCAGCCTGCCAATCCAACCGTTAGACTGCGAATTTCCGGCCTGCTTGCACGTGGCCGCATGTTTATGCGTGGAACAGCATTAACGTTCCACTCCTGTTAACGCTGTAATAACGCGCATGCAGGGCTTCTCGCGCATTGGAAGCCTCGAGAAGTACGAGAACCTGCAAGTCCTGGTGCGTTTGTTTGGCCCCTGGGCATATATCCCCTTTTCAGCGTGGGCATCGATCCCCGTTACGTGTGGGCATCCATCCCCTTATATGTGTGCACATCTATCCCCTGGTAGGTGTGCTGCCCCGCTTTTGTTCTCTCGTCTCGCCTCCCATCATGATGCCCCGCTCGCCGCATGCGTGTGTGTGGAACAGCATGAACGCCCTGTGTGTCTGGTCTCGCCTCCCATGGCGCCCTGCTCGCCCTAGGTTTGCTGATGTTTTGATGGAGGATGGTCGCCCGATTCTCACCGTCGTCCCAGTAGGATTACCCATACACGGACGTTTGCCCAACGGGGCGACAATGCCCTGTCGCCCCGTTGGTTGGTACGGCGCACCCCACTCGCCGCGGTGGTGGTGTTGCTGTGCACCACACCCGTCATGACGGTATCCCCCTTCCTCCCTTAACCGTGTCATCGTGATGCGTTAAACAGAAAAAATAATATTGGTTGTAATCCTCCTCCTCCTCCTCCTCCTCCTCCTCCTCCTCCTCCTCCTCCTCCTCCTCCTCCTCCTCCTCCTCCTCCTCCTCCTCCTCCTCCTCCTCCTCCTCCTCCTCCTCCTCCTCCTCCTCCTCCTCCTCCTCCTCCTCCTCCTCCTCCTCCTCCTCCTCCTCCTCCTCCTCCTCCTGCTTCTCCTCCTCCTCCTCCTCCTCCTCCTCCTCCTCCTCCTCCTCCTCCTCCTCCTCCTCCTCCTCCTCCTCCTCCTCCTCCTCCTCCTCCTCCTCCTCCTCCTCCTCCTCCTCCTCCTCCTCCTCCTCCTCCTCCTCCTCCTCCTCCTCCTCCTCCTCCTGCTCCTCCTCCTCCTGCTCCTTATCATTGTCATGATGATAATCATAGATATAATGCTAATAATAATAGTAGTAGTAGTTATATTATTTATGATAATGATAATGCAATGCTGACTGCGGCGATCCTTCAGCCTTCACTAACTTCACCAATCTCGTTCCTGCATCCCCGGTCTCCACCCATTCTACACCTTTACACGGCCCCACTGTGTCACGGCAGCACCTGGAGGGCAACGGGTTGCGCAAGGTGGAGGGCCTGTCTCACCTTAAGAAACTTCGCTTCCTGTGAGTGGCTCGTGGCGTTTGGGTGTAGCGTACGCAAGCGATCCCCTGAGGGCATTTGCGGCAAATGTCTTCATTCCATGTTGATTGCTTTCGCGGGCTTTGATTGCTAGCCATAGTGCGCATGTGTCCTTGACCTACCTCGTAGGTCCCATGCACCACGCTCAAGCGCAAGTCCTACATTCAAAATCTGGCAATCGTTTGTACTTGTTTTCAGGTACCTGGCAGCCAAAGGTTCCCGTGACCTTTCTGAATGGTAGCCTACAGTTCGTCTCCTTTTCTGTTGTTCTTTTTACAGATCTGTAAAGTGAGGGCCCGAAGGATGCAGATCTGCAAAAAGCCCTTCTCTGTTTTTGTCCCACTAACTTCTAGTTACCAAGACACTTAGCTGTGCGTACTCCATACCTTTGAATGCTTTTATGGGACAAGGTGTCTCACGTGCAGGGAGGAAGCTCCCTGCATTTCAAGTTTTTTACTATCTGTGACATACTTTGCGTGTGTGCTCGCGGAAGTGTTTACTCTTTTCCTGCCCTTGTCTGTTCTCTTGCTTCTTGTGCACATGAATCCCTTCCCGGCCCCCGCCTGTGTGTGCCCCGCAGCTATCTCCAGCAGAACATCATCAGCAAGGTGCGTAAGCGCACATAAGTTTCGCGTTACCTTTATTCTAGCAATCCAGTCAGTTGCCTTATGATAAGGGCTGAGCTTATCCTGGCAGCTGTGTTGCTGTGCTTGCACAGGCTTGCCTAGTGGTGGATGAAGCCTGCAGTAACGGTGGTGCTTACGCAGTACTTCCCTGGAAGGCAGTAAGGGCCTTCTGCAACAGCAGAAAAAGTATGTCTCCTGCACGTGCATCCTGTGAGATTCCTGAATTGGCACGTAGTACTGTATGCCACCTCAGCCTGAGAAAGTGATGTATGCCACCTCCGCCTAAGAAGCCCCTTTAAATGTACCAATTCTTCGATGAGTCCATCAGTGATGAGATCATGAGCACAGGCTGGACATCGCGAGGCTTTGGCACCCTAATACCCCGTCAAGCCCGACTCTGTACATCCGTGCTTTATATATCTGTACTTTTGGTCGTTTGGTGAGTGCCTTTCTTGTTGTCTGGTGACTTGGGGGCGGGTCCATCGGTTCCTTGTTGTCCTGGTGGAGCCCTCTCAATTATATCTCTAAAATAATGATCATCATTAATAACAATAAGTAGTATAATATGATAATTCTACCGTTATGCGTCGTTTCTTGTTGTCTGGGGTCTGACGGTACTCGGTAGCTTGAGTAAGGGGATCTCTCTCGCTTTCCCGTTGTCTGGTGAGTGCTTATCTCTCTGGGTGTGCAGTGCCCGTATTATTTGTCTGTTCCTTACATTGCAGGAGCAGGCCGAGGGAATTGCGTCTTTATTTTCCTGTTCTGTCTTTTCTGGTTAACGTCGCTCTCATTGCCTCGTGGAGGAGCCGATCGAGGGGGTCCTCTCTTTACCTGTCCGTGCCCCTTTTTTCTGCTGAATGCTCATTTTGTTGCGGTGTTAACTATGAGAGCAGATCGAGGGGAGAGTGTCCTCCCTCGCCTGCTTCTCTAATGGCAAGAGCAGATCGAGGGGGTATTATATTCACCCGTCTCGTCCCGTCTTTTCCCTCGCCTGCTTCTCTAATGGCGAGAGCAGATCGAGGGGGTGTTATATTCACCTGTCTCGTCCTGTCTTTTTCCCTCGCCTGTTTCTCTAATGGCGGGAGCAGATCGAGGGGATCGAGGACCTGGTCCAGCTGGACACGCTCAACATCAGCGTCAACCAGGTGGGTGGCGAGTGCGAGCCCGATGTGGGACCGATCGCTCTTTCGCAGCCGTCTGTGTTGAGTGGGCACCTTAACCAGGTGGGTGGCCGTGGCCAGCATGTGACAGGACCAGTGGCGCTCCAGCAGCACTCCGTGTTGAGCGTTGAATTAATCTTGGCGTTCAGTAGCGCAGGCATAGAGCTGTTCAGGGTGTTTATTACCAAAGCTTTCCTTTCCCTACTAGTGTACTCGAAGCACACGGTTGACCTCAATACGTCACGCCTGCGCCACGCACATTATTGCTCGTGACTTGCCGCCCATGTAGCTTGCTCTTGATATGCCACCCACCTATGTAGGTCTCCGTATGCCACCCGCAGCACCTCAGTTCATGGTACTTGAGGGCCTGCCCCCGGCCCGTCCTTTCTCGGTCTAATATGATGCCACCCCCGTCACCTTGTATGCCATGCTGCATTCACCCCACCCCACCCCTCAGAGCACGGCACTCAAGGGCCTGCCCCTGGCTGAAAATGCTACCCTTTTCAGCCCACTTTCTTGGTCAAAATGCGATACCCTCGTCGGCGACCTTGCATTCATCCCCCCCCCCTCCCCCTCAGCTCACGGTGCTCGAGGGCCTGCCCCCGGGTTTGACCAGCCTCAACGCGGGGTCCAACCCGCTCTCGGGAAGCGTGCGGGCGCTCGACGCCTGCCCCCTGCTCAACACCCTGGACCTGTCGCACTGCCGGTTCAGGGACCCCTGCGTGATCGAGGACCTGCGACGGCTGCGTCTCAAGGTGCGGGCACGAGCGTGATTAGGCACATTGTGCGTGCATGTCATCGGGCACGAGCGTGATTAGGCACATTGTGCGTGCATGTCATCGGGCACGAGCGTGATTAGGCACATTGTGCGTGCATGTCATCGGGCACGAGCGTGATTAGGCACATCGTGCGTGCATGTCATCGGGCACGAGCGTGATTAGGCACATCGTGCGTGCATGTCATCGGGCACGAGCGTGATTAGGCACATTGTGCGTGCATGTCATCGGGCACGAGCGTGATTAGGCACATTGTGCGTGCATGTCATCGGGCACGAGCGTGATTAGGCACATCGTGCGTGCATGTCATCGGGCACGAGCGTGATTAGGCACATTGTGCGTGCATGTCATCGGGCACGAGCGTGATTAGGCACATTGTGCGTGCATGTCATCGGGCACGAGCGTGATTAGGCACATCGTGCGTGCATGTCATCGGGCACGAGCGTGATTAGGCACATCGTGCGTGCATGTCATCGGGCACGAGCGTGATTAGGCACATTGTGCGTGCATGTCATCGGGCACGAGCGTGATTAGGCACATCGTGCGTGCATGTCATCGGGCACGAGCGTGATTAGGCACATTGTGCGTGCATGTCATCGGGCACGAGCGTGATTAGGCACATCGTGCGTGCATGTCATGGTGCGATGGCATGCTGTACCTGAGGGGCAGTGGGACGCTGTAGCGGGACACTGTAGCGGGGCACTGGAGTGGGGCACTGGAGTGGGGCACTGGAGTGGGGCACTGGAGTGGGGCACTGGAGTGGGGCACTGGAGTGGGGCACTGGAGTGGGGCACCGGAGTGGGGCACTGGAGTGGGGCATGGGAGTGGGGCACTGGAGTGGGGCACTGGAGTGGGGCACTGAAGTGGGGCACTGGAGTGGGGCACTGGAGTGGGGCACTGGAGTGGGGCACTGGAGTGGGGCACTGGAGTGGGGCACCGGAGTGGGCCACTGCAAGCATGCTGAACATGTGCATGCTTTTGCATGCTGATCATATGCATGCTAAATTTCTGATGTAGGCTGTGCGTTAAATATATCCTGCAGGGGAGGGCATTAGACATACGAGTAGCCTTGCCTGTAGCGCGCAGCCTTGCCTGCCAGGAGAGAAGAAAAATGCCTGCAAAAAAGAATGAAGAGCGATCTAATGCAGCAGAAAAATACCATCCCATGATGGCAACTGATAACCAACCACCCCCACTTTTACAAGAGTTTGTTGCCGGCACGGCGCCGGCTGTGGAAAAAGTAAGAAGCATTGATGACAACCTACGCCCACCCTCTCTTTGGTAGCTTCTGTGGCTTTGTGACCACTAAAGTGACACGGTTGGTGGTGTTGCTTTGCCCATGATGCTCTGAATGTCACCCTGGTTCTCACCACCACACGCGGCGCAGGTGCTCTACCTGAAAGGGTGCCCCGTCGTCCAAACCGTGCGAGGTTATTGGAAGGTGCGTGCTTCACCATGCTTTCGCCCAGGCTTGAGGTAAGATAGGGTGTGTCGACAGTGGTAGGCAAGGAGTGCGCTGTCCTACCAGGTGGGTCAACGTGATGTGACCACGGTCATGATCCGTGTATTATGCTCTGTGCGACATGATCCATATATTCTGCTGTGTGAAACCTGCTCTGTTTTCTTTCTACTTCTGCCGATTGGCACACACATGATGTTGGCACGCTTTCCTTTCATGACCACGTGCCACATTATTCTGCCTGATAACGCCTTGGGGGGGGGGGGGGCGTGGAAGCAAAATGCTATGTTCGAAGCCAGCATTTGGTCGCTGGTATTTCTTCTGGTGCCATCTACTATTACGTACACGTGGCACATCTACTACTATTATTAGCCTATTTGGTATGCTACTATCTCTGTAGTCACCTGCTTCCCGCCATAAAAAAATCCCCTGATGCTCTGCCACCACCGTCTCCCCTGTTGTCAACCTGTGTTTTGAGCAAGTCCAGGATAGACGACTGGCAGCCCGTGTTTAATTTTTGTCTATCCATAATCTCTTTTCAACTGCTGTCTGGCATCAGGGTTCCTGCTTGTTGTGTCAAGTCATGTATCCTATCCGGTTGTCAGCCGGATCACACTGCACAGGTCAACATGGCATGGTCCATGCGAAACCATCACGCCAATCCCTCAGTGGTCGCGGAATCCTTCATGTATTGATACACATACACACTCCCCCCCCCCCCCCCCAAAAAAAAAAAGCTGTGCAATGAGACAGCTTGCCTTCTTACTGTGCATCACAAATGGTTTGGTAACTCGTCTCAGTTTCTCCAAGCCCCATCCTTCCACACGTTATTTTTCATAATCAAGTATCTCTCTCTGTGTGTGCGTGCGTGCGTGCGTGCGTGCGTGCGTGCGTGCGTGCGTGCGTGCGTGCGTGCGTGCGTGCGTGCGTGCGTGCGTGCGTGCGTGCGTGCGTGCGTGCGTGCGTGCGTGCATCCAATCATTGCTTTAGCCCATTGGAGTGAGGGGCTGCCAGAAAGAAACAGTTTTATTACATATTAGTGATAAGCCCACCTCAAGGCCGTAGCCAATCTGAGAATCTAGTCTAGCTAGGCCACCCGACAGGGGGCTAGGACATCACATCACCAGGGCCACTTCACCTGGGCCAGTCATGAGGACCTGGACTTGTAATACCCCGCACCCCCTCAGCCGCAAGCTGCCGCGTGGCCCCGCCTCCCGTCGCCCCCCATGTCCCTGCCGCTACTAGCGGCTTCAGCAGCCCAGCCAGGCGGCAATACAAGGGGGGAGCTAATAGTCTCCCTGAGCAAGGTATATGCTGGATGATCCATTCCCAGGCCCAGCACACATCCCCTCACCCCAAAAGGTGCAGTGTCGAGGGTATTGACACGCCGGTGAACCAAAAACCCCACGAGCCCGCCACACAGGTGGGTCCTTACACGTCCCCCCCCTCGTGGGGGGCGGGGAAAACGCAAAGGCAGAGCGGAGCCCGCAGCCTTACCGCAGGCGAAGCGAAGCGGAGTTCTCCACGCACCCCGCGCGGGGAATTTTTTTCTGGAAATCTGCCAACCCATAGTGGGTTTTCCACGCGAATTCCCTACAACCAAACCGCCGCCTTGGATTTCCCCTCCGCCTGTACGCCATGCCCCGTCATCCCGTTTTCTGATTTTGCACCATGGAAGCACCCCAACGATGTCACATAGCATTAGTCGGGTGCCCGCAAGGCACCGGACCCTGCCCTCTCGTCTGCAGCACGAGGCTCCTCCTCCTCCATGCGTCGGGTAAAATTCTGCCCTTATATACTGCATGGACACTTCCCCCAACAATTCGTCACCTGGTCATCCCCCGCACCTCCCCATCTGGCCCACGCCGGCCGGTGGTTCCTGCATTACGGAGGTAATATGCCAGGCAGCCTGAATTTCAGGTTTCGGCAGCTTGGACCACGCAATACTGTATTACAGTGCTTCCTGCACCATCTCGCGAGTTTTACCACCCGCGTGCACTATTCCAAAGCTCCCGTCGACTGTGGCCGGGCCTGCCCAAATAATAGTATCGTGGCGGTAGATGATGTTCCATAGTGTCAAGCGGCGCCCAAATAATGCAGTGGAAATCGATTCCTGTACTTCGAAAAACAGGGGCTCCGCCACCTTCCCACCTCGGCGGCTCGAATTTAAGCTCACTCTGTGCCCTCCCGAATTAACGGGAAGGCTGGTAGCTGTCGACTAATTTGGGGCTGTGCCACCATGGCCAGCCGCCACCGAATTTCGATGGTTTCGACAGCTGCAAAGAGGCCTGGTTGTGGCACTTCCACAACCCTAAGTAGCCGGACCGCCCTGGGGTGGCGCGCGACAGCCCACTGATCAAGAGGCCAGTGGCACCCTGGCGCGCGCCAGCCCACTGACCAAAAGGCCAGTGGTGCCGCGCCACCCCCGGTCCACACTGCCTGCGTGCGTGCGTGCGTGCGTGCGTGCGTGCGTGCGTGCGTGCGTGCGTGCGTGCGTGCGTGCGTGCGTGCGTGCGTGCGTGCGTGCGTGCGTGCGTGCGTGTGTGTGCTTCCCTGCCCCCCCTCTCCCCCGGCGTTTCCCCCCCCTCCCTTTGCCCCCCCCAACCACATCCTGCCGCCCCGCTTCTTGTCTCCCTCCCCTTTTGCGCCCCTCCTGCCACCTTCCCTGCCGCAGGTGCTGGTGGCTGGCATCCCCGGCTTGCTCTACTTGGATGACCGGCCGGTGGAGGCGGTAGACCATGCGGCCGCCGAGGCCTGGTGGGTAACACCAGCGGCTTGACCAGCCAGGACAGGCAGAGTCCATACTTAACTACTGCTAGAACACTGGTAGTTTTGGACAGAGCAAGTCTATTGAACCAATGTGTGGAGTTCTGAGATGAGGGGTGTATGAGCTGTTGGCAGCGGGAAGAAGGGGGGGGCACTCACACTAGGATAGTACTACAGTTGTATACTAGCATGATACTACCCAGTACTGTAGTATTACAATACTACTACACTAGTAGTATGAGATTATTATAGAATCCATTGCCTTTGGGCTTTTTAAACAGAGAGATGTGTATCAGCAGTGCTTTCAAGTGTGACTAGTTTGCTCCATGCATGTGCTTCAGTCCTGCCATGATCGCAAAACAAACGGTGTCCGTGAGGCATCCATGCGGTGGATGGATGTCGATCGGCGATTCTGTCTGCCTCCAGGTTTCTGTGTGCCGAAGCTCTGAGGCGGACAATCGCACCTATGAACATGTGCAGTGCCTGTAAGTGTCAGAATCGTATATCAACAGCTGTGCCATGAACAGCTGAAGTGCCCCCATGGGTAGCAAGGTTTGCCAGCTATCGCATAACTGTCCTCCTCCCCTGCCTGGCTTTCGTGTGGCTTTGCTTTCGCTGGCTTGGGTTGTCGGTGCCTCATTGTCCTTGGCTGCGGTCCTGTGGCTCCTGCCAGGGTGTCAGGGGGTCGGGAGGCTGAGCTGCAGGCACGCAGCAGCCACTACAAGGAGAAGGCGGAGAGAGAGCGGAGGGACCGCCGAGGTGTGTGTTAATCCCGCCTCCGGGATATGCTGTGGGCTACTTTCTCTGGCTACTTTTTGCTTGAGGCTACCAAGTGAGGTTACTCTATGCTCTAGGCTACATTGTGAGGCTACTGTATGCTGTGGGCTACTTTTGATTAATTATTAATTAAGAACATATCTCCGTTCGGACTAAATGTAACACATATCCCTGAGAAGGGGCGTATGGTTTTTAATACAATCTGAGCTGCAACTTGCAGGTGGAGGATGTAAACTGCCACCTACTCTGTGGGCTACTCTGTGGCTATTATATGCTATAGGCTATGTGTGAGGCTACTACATGCTGTAGGCTACTATGTGAGTCTGTGGAAAGGGTAGATAGGCAAGGCCGGGTAGATGGCAGGGACACAGTGTGGGTTAGCTGCTGACTGTGGACTATGGCTCCGCAAGGCGACACCCTTCCTTGGATGAAAGGTGCTGCCTGTGGATTTTATTGTTGTGGAGCGGTGTTTCTCTGAGTGGGAACGCCTTGAGCGTGACACATGTCAGGCCTTCTCTTCGGAGGTATTCGTCTGATGTGCAAAACATTAGACTGCGTACTGCATTCGGTAAGGGGGAGGCGGATTGGCCAGTGTCCATAGTCAAGGAAGGGCTGCGTGGTTTGATACTTTTTTTCTTTTCATTTCTCGATCAAAATGTGCATAGTGTGACTGTTAAAGGCCATGCGTGCATCGATAGTTGGATTTTCTTTTTGGTCTGTCAGCTTAGTTGTATTTTAGAATGGCCTGTTCTTCATGGCAATGTGTCATTTACTAGCCTTCCAGGCACGAACAGCAAGCTAGGAAAATGAAAACATTTCAGGAAAGTAGTACAGTCATTGACGCCTTAAGTTGGGTTGGCTTAAGTTGTGTTCACGCCTTAAGTTGGGTCGAATAGGATTTTGGCATTCCAAGTTCAACGTAGTTCAGAATAGTATGTTTAAGTATCTTTAGTTCAAATTAGTAGAATTTAGTAGAATCATTCACGCCTTAAGTTGGGTTCACGCCTTAAGTTGGGTTGGTCCCTCAAAAGCCTCGAACCCAACTTAAGGCGTGAATGACTGTACAGCAGATGAAGGGCTATTTGAATTCGGCGTTCTTAGTGAACAGTTTGGCAATCATGGGCTGAGAATCGCCAAAAAAATCACCCACTTGGCTCCGGTTTGCTGCCCCAAGTCTGGCCTGCCACTCCTTGTCCGTGCAGCGGCCCTTGGTGCGATGCATCCTGACCCATCACATTGGTACACTGCTCATTGCTTGGATTGGCCACCTCTCTTGACCCTTCGCCTGCTACACTGCTGATCACATGCATGGGGCATCTCTCTTGACCCTTCACCTGGTACACTGCTGATTGCTTGCATTTGGCACCTCGCTTGACCCCTCACCTGCCGTGCGCCTTCGCCTGTCATAAATCTTGCCCCTTGTGTTTCTTGTAACGTTTGTTGTCGCGTTTCTCGTCCCACCCTGCCCCTCCAGCGCTCACGCGGATGCGCAACGAGGGCCGGCTGCGCAGCACGACGTTGGACCACGGCAGGTGTGTTCCGTGTTTATGCTCGCACACTCCACCCCAGCAGGTGCGTTCTGTGTTATACTTGCGTATTCCACCCCAGCAGGTGCGTTCTGTGTTTATACCTGCGCACTCCACCACAGCAGATTAGTATTCGTGCACGTGCCCTCACAGCATTGCATTATTAGTGCACGTGCCACCAAAGCAGGTATGTTTCAGGGCACATGCTGCAGAGCACTTGTGTTGGTAGTGCATATGCCACCACAGCAATGGTATCGTTAGTGCCACATGCCACAAGAGCATATTGCCGCCCTCGCAACTGCGAGAATAGGGTGCTGGAACTAGGCAACTAGGCAATTAGGGGAAGTGGGTGGGTGCTGGAACTAGGCAACTAGGGGGTGCTTTAACTAGATGACTTGGGGAGCAGGGTGGTAGAAAAGAACTAGGCAACTAGGCAACTACGGGAATAGGGTGCTAGAACTAGGCAACTAGAAAACTAGGGGGACTGGGTGAATGGTGATAGAACCAGGCGACCTGTTACCAGCGAGGGGTGGCCATCGCACTCATGCCATTAAGTAGCGCACTCATAAGGCTGTTCCCGACAGACTGACGGGTGGCCTTCGCAATGCCGGGTGTCCCCGTACATGTCCTTAATCCTGCTGCAGGAATCTGATCAAGCTCGGCATGGTGTGCTGCTGTTTGTCCCTTACAGCTGTGTGTGTCTCTGTGTCCATGAGACAACCAGCGCAGTCCAGAAGTTGGTCTGTCATGAATAACCAGTATGGCCCGTGTTCCAGTATCCATAAGACATCCAGCGCAGGCCAGAAATCTGGAGAATCCAGACCATGGCAGCTCGAGCCTGCTTTTATCTGATCCGTCTCAATATGTCTGATCTCTGTATGTGGGTTTGCACGCCTTCCTGAGCACATGTACAAATAGTGATACAGTTACTTCCACTGGTTTGGAGACAATTTGTGTGAAATGATCCAAGAACCCAAGAAACGTTGCACGTCACCACGTAAACGCATCACATTGGGAATTCTTTTCTTCTCTCGTTATGCAAATTGCGTGCTGATCATTGCAAGTACGTCCTGCGACTGCGTCCCAACCTTCGCAAGGCAACCCTCTTTAACGGGGTTGGTTTCCGTAACTTTTGAAACGCGGTCATTGGAATCAGCAAGTGCTTACCCCATTCTCTTTAGTCCATGACGATTATATACTAATGTAAATCAATCGCTTACGTTGTAATCAGCAATCGCTTGGCGCTATATTATAATGATTGGCGCTATATTTTAATGATCACCACGGTGGGCTGGGCTGACCTGGGCATTGGCTGTGTAATGACCATGGGCGTTGGTTGCCAATTCTTTTCCTGTTCATGTTGCGCCATGACAGCAGCGGCGCCTTCTACCGCCCCGAGGTGGCGGTGACACCTGCCGAGTTGCTGGACCTCATCCGTGTGGTGGCCCAGAGGGACCTTGCCAGGGATGCGGAGGACGCCGGTGAGCCAGGGGGTTGCATTCGTTATACTACTTAGTCCTTCTACTCGTATTCCTTATGCCACTGAGACTGATATATTCCAGACATGTGCAAGCAATGCAATGGTGAAGCGTGCAGGCACTGAAATGGAGGTTGTCATGAGCATGATCCGGTGAAGCCAGTAGAGCAGCAGTTTTAACAGATGTATGGTGTTTTAGCAGATATGGTATTTGAGACCCCTGACCGTCTAGTCTAAGCTATCTATGACTGCCCGGGCAAGTGGCAAGGTACCCTCATGAATGACATCGTGATTTTGTGGAACACGGAGCATCTGCTAAGTGGAAGGTGCTTTTGTATTTTCTGTTATGCTTAGAGTTGCTAGATGATGCGTTTGCTGCGCCACTTGCTTCTCCCCCCCCCCCCTTCCTCCCCCCCCCCTTTCCCCGCACACCTTTTCGCTCAGCCCCTAGGCCACTCCATCCTTCTCCCCTTCTCTCTCTCTCTCTCTCCCTCCCTCCCTCTCTTTCTGTCTCTCTCTCTCGCGCGCGCTGAGGTGATCTCTCTCTGAGGTGATATCACACCTATGAAGACATGCTCCTATTCTAAAGTTTAATTCATTTCCCCCAATTTCACATCTCTTTTTCCCCCCATGGCCGCGCCCGTCTCGCATGGCCAGCAGCTATGGGCCTTGAAAGCAGTACTTGCGCAGGTGCCAGCAGCACCGCCGACTGCGAGCAGTGCATCGTGTGCCACGAGCTCCTCTCGTCGCCCTCGGCGCTGGAGCCCTCGGGCGATGGCAGCAACGACAGGGCCGTGGCCAGCACTAATCGTGATGTCCACGCCCAGGCGAGGGGAATGACCAGCAATGGCGGTGGCAGTGGTGGTGGCCATAATGCTTACGGCAGCAATCATGTCGTCGCCGCCGGGAGTACCAACGGGATGCTTGATGGGTCGGGCCAGGGGAACGGAGAGAGCCAGAGCGCTCTAAAAGGGTCGGCTTGCGACAGTGGTGCTGCAGCTGGGTACATGCCTCTGGTCTCAACTCCGTCACCTGCAGATGCAAGCAGTTATACCGAGTCGCTGTGGCCACATGCCTACAACTGCCCCCCTGCCACCGTCCATGTGGACAGTAACCGCGATGGCCTCAGGGCGGGGGTTCAGATGGCCTTGGATTCAGAACACGCACGGGTGCAATGCATTGGCGTGCCCCGCTCCAACCTGGATATGCTATGGGATGGAGCTCGTAACGGTCCTAGGCCATCCGACAGCATGACGTCCAGTAGTGCGGTTGCCAGCAATTGTGGTTCCTCTTTGACTCTTAGACGCTCAAGGGAATTCGAGCCTCGGGAAGCCATGGCTGCAGGAATAAGCCAATTGAGCGGGAGTGCACCCACTGAGGGCCACGGTGGCATCGCCAGCACAAGCGGGACCTCTTCCAATGGCGTCGGCCAGGGTGGCGTCGCCATCCTGCCGTGTGGCCACCGTTACCATGCGGCCTGCATCCGCGCGTGGCTTGCCGAGTGGAGCGTGCTCTGCCCGATGTGTCGCCAGCAGGTCACGCGGGAGGAGCTGCAGGCGGCCCAGGGGGGCAGGGAGGAGCTGCAGGCGGCCCAGGGGGGCAGGGAGGAGCCTGGGCCATGCAGTGTGCAATCGTCGAGAGAGGGGGAGGTGGACATGCCGGCATTGACCGAGGGCGAGGCGCCAAGGCCAGCATTAAGAAAGGGGGAGGGGATGCCGGAATTAGATTTGGGCGTGGGCGCTTCTTCCCTGTCGGCGGTGGCTGAGGAAGGGGGGACACTGAGGTCAGGAGAAGTCAAAGGTGCAAGGAAACTGGGGGGGTTGCATGGACAGGAGGCGGCACGGATGGAAGGGGTGTGGGAGGAGAGCTCACGCAGAGAGTATGCACGAACGGCGGCAGTGTCAGACAACAGGGCATCCGGCGAGGGGGCGGCCGAGGAGGGGGCACAGGAGGATGACACCGCTGAATCATTTGCACAAAGGGCGCCTCGGGATGCGAGCAGGGAGGGAGGGGCATCGATAAGGGTGTCGACTGACGACCTTGGAGTGGCCGCACATCCGAGGGTTGTGGTGGGTTCAAGGGGCGTCGCGGGGGTGGCAGCAGGAGACTTGCCGGGGGCAGCCGTGCCAGTCATGCACGTGGTGCATGCAGGGTATGGGTCGTCTCCCGGCTCTCCCCTTTCACCTGCTGTCGGGGCTAAACAGATTCACAGTAGTGCAAGCACTCCATCGCGATCTGACCCCGGAGGGTCGGCCTTGCGAAGCGGTAGCACAGCTGGCGGGCTCGGAGAGGGTGAAGAGGAAGGGCGAACGCGTGTGGGGCGGAAGGACCCAATGCAATCGATAGGCAGCAGAGAGGGCGGAGCAGACGGCCTAGCTCAGGCAGTGGGGGTGGGTACCGTGCCAGCAGCCAGTGAAAAGATGTCAGGAGATGACGAGGGGTGGGTAGGAGGGAGGGTGGAAGCCTGGCTTGAGGACAGGGGCCCCAGGGAGCATGGGGAGGCTCGAAGAGAGGCGGCACGTGGGGCAGGCAGCGACGGCGCCGATGCTTCCGAGATGACTATGAGAGGACTTCCTGGTGGTTCTGGATCCAGGAACGGGGATAATGACCTGGCCAGTGCGAGCGGGTGTCAGGGAGGGATCGTGGCTCATGCGGGAACGATGGCGGTGTCTGGCCGTGCGGGCGATGGCGTTGCAGGGCAAGTGGTTGGCAGGAATGATGAGGGAGATGATGCCAGGGACCTGGCAGGGGGAGGTGCCAGAAGTAGCACAGGAGTGGTCGCGGTACATGCTCCATGCGCATGTGCACGACAACGACAACCACTTCCACAAGATCAACGACAGCGATGGCGTCTGCAACAAGAGGAGCCTCAGCAACAACAACAACAACAACAGCTGCGAACCCCCATGGCGTCCTATGCGGATGTCGTCCGTCATGGTGCCTCTATCAGTAGAAGGGGGGTCGCATCTGCCTTGTCGGCGATGTGGGGACGCCGGTGGGGGCGGCAGGCCTGGTGCGAGTGCGAGTGTGGCGCGGCCACACTACACAGAAGCCTGGTGCAAGAGTGTGAGCGGGAGCGCCCCGGTGACGGCCCTTCCCACAACCCAGACCCCAACATTATCGCAAGCCAACCCCCTGGAAATTCTGGTACGGGGTGCGGTTCCCGTAAGGAGGCCGATCCAAGCAGTGGGGATGGCGCCACAGAGACGTTGGAAAGATCGCCATGCAACTTGGCTAGGCCCTATGGATGCGTGAATGGTCCAGCAGCAGATGGCGCAGGAGCAGGGCGGATGAACATCACAGCGGGGGGTCCATCTGGGCGGACACATGGCCAGGCCTGGGTGCGCCGCGGCACGTCGACCCATCTGACCTCACCTACGTACCATGGCCAGACCCCTTTAAAAAGGGGGATCAGGCTTGACCACGTCATTGCGCTTGTCAGCAAAGGGCCTCTCAGCGACACCCAAGTGAGGGCACATGTCACTTCTGGGGACATGCCCTCTGCGGCAGCCCTGCGCATAGCATCGAAAGACATTGCCCCTCTCACCCGTTGTTTACCCCCGCACCTCCCCATTTCTTGCCTGGCAGTCAGCACCCCTGCCGCCACCCTGGCAACCGCGGCGGCGTCCCCCTCCCACGGCCAGTCAAGCACGTGGGATGACCAGTCAAGGTCGTGTGATGACCAGCCAAGGGCGTGTAATGGCCGGACAGCGTCAGATGGAGAAATTTCATCAAGTAGTTGCGCTCCGTTATGCTGCCAAGCGACCCCCATGAGCGGGGGAGGTTATGCTGCCATGGGCCGCCTTGTCATCGCACAACCCCCCATGCGACCGGGTCATGGCGGCTCGTCCCAACTTGCCATGGCTTCATGTGACAGCTGGCGCCGGGACGATGGTTACGGGCGCCAGGACGATGGTTACAGGCGCCAGAACGACAATGGCGGTGATGCCTCCAGCCACGAGGGCAGGCCACAGAGGGTGGAGGCAGGGCCAAGAGGGGTAATCGGCGGCGGTGCGACCGCGCAGGCCTTGGCTGCGGCTGCAAAAGACGGGAGGCTTGTGGGAGTCTTTCGAAGGGATGAGGACAACAAGGTACAGCTCTCTGTCGTCATCAAGGACAGGGCTCCGAGTGCGGTTGGCACAGACGGCGGTCCACGCCCAGGTCGACTGGAGCCCGTTGGGGTCTGCACGGACTTGGCCTGTGGCGGAAGCACGGCAGATGGCGAGAGAAGCGCGGTGGATGGTGAGGCGGCGCTGTTCGCTGATGTCGCTGGTGTTGCTGACGCTGATGTCGCTGGTGTTATCGGTGATGGCGCTGACATCATGGAGGAGTGGCCCTGGGATACCATCCCTGTTCAGGTGGGCCTTGTGTTAAGGTTTTGCGGGGGACTGGGTGTTGTGCTTTGTTAATTGACTGGCTGGCTGGCTCGCTGGCTGGCTCGCTGGCTGGCAGGCTGGCGGGCTGGCGGGCGGGTGGGCGGGCGGGCGGGCGGGCAGGTGGGCTGGCTCGGTGGCTGGCTGGCTGGCGGGCGGGCGGGCGGGCAGGCGGGCGGGTGGGCGGGCGGGCGGGCGGGCGGGCTCTCTGGCTGGCTCGCTCGCTCACTGGCTCGCTGGTTCGGTGGGTCGCTCGGTCACTCACTGGCTCGCTGGTTCGGTGGGTCGGTCGGTCGGTCGGTCGGTCGGTCGGTCGGTCCGTCGGTCGGTCGGTCGGTCGGTCGGTCGGTTGGTCGGTCGGTCGGTCGGTCGGTCGGTCGGTCTGTTGCTCGTTTGTTTGTTTGTTTGTTTGTTTGTTTGTTTGTTTGTTTGTTTGTTTGTTTGTTTGTTTGTTTGTTTGTTTGTTTGTTTGTTTGTTTGTTTGTTTGTTTGTTTGTTTCTTTGTTTGTTTGTTTGTTTGTTTGTTTGTTTGTTTGTTTGTTTGTTTGTTTGTTTGTTTGTTTGTTTGTTTGTTTGTTTGTTTGTTTGTTTCGTGGTTCTCTAAACATAGTTTCTTTATAGTGAGATGGATGGGTAGCCGCTATAGCTAGGTTATAGGGTTCACGTGACATACCTTTTGACTTTTTTGCGTGTCGCTCTTCTTTCTCTCACGCAATATATGACCTCAGTGTTTTTAGTAAGGGTTTTTGGCACGCGTCAGCCCATAGCAGTTGGGGCGGGGCCCAGCTAGGGCCTCCATATAAGGCGGAACTACCCTCAGGCCTCAAGTAATGAACCGGGGGATGGGGGGTGGGGCACTCACATTATAGTTACCCTAAGGGCAACAAAACTTTTAACAAGATATCTTTTATTATCAAAATGAGCTTGAGATTTCAATGGTAAGTGATTGGTACTTGATGCATCAAGCTCAAACAAAAGCTAGCACGTCTGGATGTGTATAAAACAAGAGCCCTTAGCTACGGATTATAAGACAAACTGTCTAGCCTCTGGATCCATTGTTGTCAAGACTCAAGACAGGTACCAGCGCTGACTGCACCTCCCGGGGCTTGTGCCTCTAGCCTCACCGCTAGCCACTACCAGTCAGTCAGTATAGCTCCAACTTATCATCCTCGGTTGACCTTTTCCTCTTGTTCCGCCTTTCTAGTTCCCTCACGGCCTTGGTTACATCGACGAGAGCGGGACTACTGGGTCCTGCCCCGTCGGCGGTTTGCCTCTTCAAAATATGACGAAATCGCAACCGAATGAACCTTTTAAGGAATCCGCCTCCTTTCGACCCCATGGCCAGGTGTGCCCAAAGCCCAAAACCTCGCTGAAGATCCGCGAGTCAGGTACAAGGCAATGTAATGCAGAAATACGAAAAAATGTTGCGTAGACTTACGGATAGGCCGCTGAGGTTGATCAACGAATTTTATTTCCTAACGGGCCTCAGCATGATACCTAAACCGATGCAACCCGCAGGTTGCAAGAAAAGTAGAAAACGCTCCTACGAAATAGCAGCTGCTATTAAAATGCATCCATCGTAAGTTTACGTATGCTTTGCTTACAAAGTATCCGCTAGCGCTGCGATGGCTATCGCCACCTCGGTGGCTGCACCAAATAATTATGTTGTCACGCGTTGGCAAGCCAGGCAGACGGGCCGGCAGGTCTTAGCATACAGGTACAGTAATAAGAGGTAATAAGTCACGTTCCAGAGGTGAGAGGCTCCACACGGCCAATTAGTGCGGCCCACATTTCAGTCACAATCAGTTTCAGTCAGTACACGAAAATCTCAAGTACGATTCGGTGGGCCTGGATGGGCTTCTACATAAAACTATGTACGAAAAGTACATATAGGCGCGGCGAATAGAGGTTGACGCGGCGAACCTGTGGCCAGGCACATGACGCGTGAGGACTTGGTGCACGTCAGACGACCGACGCGAAGCCCAAATTTACGCGTCAGTCGCCTGACGCGCGGCCTAAATTTACGCGTCAGCCGGCTGACGCGCGGGGTAAAATTCCTGACGCGTAAGAGCTGGCGCGTCAGCCCGGTGACGCATGCGTCACGTTACTAAAAACACTGTATGACCTAACGGCCCCAGCAGCCTAACGTAAGCCGCCGGCAATCAGAACGCCGCATTGCGTCATTTGTTCAGACGCAAAATTTGCGGGGCGAAAAAATGGTGTCTGGGCCAAAACCGCGTGACACGCAAAAAAGACAACAGCAAACCCACCTAGCTAAGGTCAGCCTCTTTTCTTTTCACAAGGGCGGCGACAGCAAGCCAAGGGAAATGAACCTCTGGTCTGTCGAACCTTCACTGTCGGAGCCATTTTGGGCCCTGAGCAGCAATGCCAAAGGGGCGCAAGGCTACAGCAAGGCAGGCAGCGCGCGAGGTGGACAGGACGCCCACACCGCGGGCTGCTGCCGCCAGTCACCCGCCAGTCGCCTTAAGCGCCAGAAAGAAGCAGCTCGCCACTCTGCTCGCCAAGTGCACCAGCCCTGCAGAGGCCGTGGGCGCAGTCGAGCAGGTCTTCGGAACCGAGGACTGAATGACGGACACCAGCTCGTGGAGCTCGAGCCAGCTGAGGTCTGTCGTGCAGTTGCTGGCCGATCACGTTGATGTTGCCGACGTGTTGGACGCACGTGACCCAAACGAAGCGTTGGTGGCAAAACTGCTGGCCGTGGCAGATCTCGCGGCAGACGAGAAGGAGGGGTCGCTGCCACCGACAACAACTGCGCAACGAAAAATGGCTGAAAGGCACGGCAATAAATTCGGCAGGTGGGGGGGCTGTCGGAAAGGAAACGAGGGCGAGGTTGGCGACATTCGTTGGGGCACGTCCAGAAGACGAAGATCAGGACGACAAGGAGGACGAGGAGGGGGAGGTCGCAGCCGAGAAATTCATGCAAGGTTTGAAGGCAGCGCTCGGAGGACTGGAGTGGGCGGGAAGCTTCTTCAATGCCTCAAAAGGGGCGGCGCTGCTGAGCCGAGCCAAGAGCGTGAAATATCGGATTTTGGAGCGGGTGCTGTCGGGAGTGTTGGAGGACACCAGCAATAATGGGATGGGAATCCGGTCGTGGGTCATGACAATCAAGCCTGGAAATTATCGGAACATGGACAACAGGAAAATTGTCATGAACATTGCATTGGCCATGGTCGCCCTTCGCAAGGAGCTGGGCTCAGCAGCCGGTGAGCTTGTGGGCATGGAGTACCTAACGAGGGTGGCGACGGCCTTGCTGCAGGTGGAGGGGCAAGGAGGGGGGGGCTGGAAGGTGGCAAGCCACCTCCTGCCCTTGGGGGAGGAGGCTGCACTGTCAGCCACCCCTGCTGTCAACGCAGCCCTCCAAACTGCGATCCTCTTGGACAAGCTCAGCAAGACCCAACAAGTAGGAAAATAGAATCCCAGCGGGACCGCTCCCTTTTCCCGCTGCCATACCCACTTAGCGTACACCGCGTGGGGCAGGTTGAGATCGGCACGCCGGCGACAGCGTGCCATGCGCCGCCACCACGAGTACACACTGCAATGCAAGGTAGTACGTTGGCTTAATTGGCTGGTGGTGGGGGGGGCAGACCCTCCTCCCAACCCTAGAGGGGCGTGGTCTAAGGGGAGGAAGGAGGCCCTTGCGAGGGTAAAAAAGCACTGCACCTGGCACAGTCGCCACGTAGGTGGCGTTGCGACAGGCCAGGTGCAAGAAGGTGCTGATGCAATAGATGGGAAGCAGAATAAATACGAACAACTGCGCGCAGACGCGGTGAGTTTGCCAAAGGCGGAGGTGGCGGGGAACGCGCGCCTGCTCAACCTGTTGTCTATGCGGCCGAGCTGGCGGGAGATTTATGCCAGCGAGGAAAACTGCATCAAGCCAGCGGTCGCAGGGAGTGTAAGGTATTGGAATGTGCCCAAGCCCAGGCTGCTCCATTGCTGAATGGGGCAAGCTCATGAGCCAGGCAGCAGGCGTGGGCATGGTAACGTTCCAAGAGAGGCGGCCCAAGTGGGTGGATGGCTGTTTTGGAGTTGCCAAGGGGGTTCATTGTCAACCGGAAGCGGGGCAACTGGCTCTGGGTGGACCCCCCGAGGCCGATCCTGCTCCCCCACCTGGGCATCCTCGTGGAGGTCTACATCAAGGGCCAGTGCTACAGCGCCAAGAGCGACCTCATGTCGTACTACTACTCCACGAGGTGCCCGAGACTGGTGGTGGGACTACCAAGGGCTTCCTAGTCTGTATTCTACTAGCGTGGGCCTGGCAGGGCCGAGGCGGAGGGTGTGGCCCGTGCTCAAGGTGCCGGCCATGGGACATTCCCATGCGGTGGCACTGGGGGAGGCCATGCATGAGATGGTGCTCTACATGAGCGGTGCCCTGGATCCGAGGCGCCAGGTCAACTACCTCTCAAGCGCAGGTGAGCTCACCTTGGTGCCCGACGAATGTGGCCAGCCACTGCGCTTGGTCATCGAGTACAAGGAGGAGCGCGCCGGGGAGCTTCAGATCGACCTGGAAACCCCCCCTACCCCCATGCTGTCCATCACCATCGATGACTTGGTGGCCAGCAACGGGCGGACCTGCGAGGCGGTGAACCAGCTCATCACGCGCGCTATTGAGGAAGGCTACCTTCCTAACAAGCTTTTGCCGTCTAAGGAGAAGACTAAGTTGGCCAGCCTGGGAGGGGACGAGCTAGAAGCCCCGGGGGTGGTGCACTGACGGAACGGTGTGCTGGAACCAACGGTCAAGCAGCTCACCGTTTTGATCGCCCACACACACGCTATACTCACTTGTGGCCGAACTACAGCTGAGGGGCTGGCTGCCATCTTGGGGCGGTGGTGGTGGCTGGAGATGAAGTCGCAGCTGCATCTCCACCTGGCAGCAATGTTTCAGATTCATCAACCTGCAAGGGTGGGGGCAGCGGTCCTGGGTGCTGTGGGCCGGGGTGCGGGAGGCGTTAGAGTGTGCCCTGGCCTTGGCTCCTATACCAAGGGTTGAGCGAAGCGCACCTTTGGCACGTGAGGTTGTCGCGTCTGACACGTCGACCCACGGGCAAGGTGTCGTTTACGCTACGATGGAGCCAGGTGATGTGACGGAGCTGGCGCGGGCACGTGAGGTGCGTGGGTACCCGACTTTGCTCATACCGACCGAGATGGCCTACGCTGGCCCCAGGCCGCTGAGCGTGCGGGCGCAACAAGCGATCACTAGCCAGCAATGGCGGGTTGGGGTCAGGAGTCGTTGGCGGAATCCGGGAATGCACATCAACGAGAAGAAGGTGCGAGCCGCAGTGAAGGGCGTGGAGAGGAGTGCGCGCAGCCTGGCAAACCGAGGCAAGCGGGTGGTGAGGTTGGTGGACTCCACCGCGGCGTTGGGCTGCTTGGCTAAGGGGCGGTCATCATCCTGCAAGCTCAACAAGCAGTACCGCCGCTTGTGCGCGCTGACCCTCGCCACTGGGAGTCAATCCCAGTGGGTGTGGACGCCGAGAGCTGTTCAACCCGCCGATGGCGTTTCGCGCGGTCAGTCCATGGCGACTTTCTTGGCAGGCTGGGTGCGCGACCTGACCGCGGAAGGCATCCATCCTAACCTGGGGCCCCCTGCACCTGTTAGCTTCCTTCCATTGCTTGAGGGGCAAGTAAAGCCGGCTACCTTGCTGGCCTACCGTCGTGGCCTTGATTCTCTATTGAATTGGTGGGAGGTTGGCGGCCGGGCGGACAGGTCATCGTCATGCGCTGACACCCTGGAAGAGTCATTTTGTGCGTATGTTGCCTGGGCTCATTTTCGGGGATACAGCCGCCAGACGTGTGTCAATGCCTTGATGGGGTTGCAACTTTATGCCGGTATGGTGAAGCGGTGGGACTTGGCCCGTGACGTCCTCGCTGCCAGGGTGGAAAACACTTGTGCCCCCCCGTGCCCCTCCTCCCATTCCATGGGAGGCGGCGTTTGCACTTGCCAGCACGATGGTGATGCAAGGTCAGCGCTTTGTGGACCTGCTGGTGGTCATCGTGTTCCGCCATTACCTGAGAATCTTGGAAGAGCTGAACCTCCGTGTTGGCCGTGTGCGCCTCCAGCCTGACGTTCGGCTTGGGCCAGCTCACCGGGGTGCCCTGCTGTTGAAATCTACCAAGACCTCTAAGGGCAAGACTCAGTCAGTGGTGGTAGAAGATGTGATGTCTGAAACCATCCTCCGCCACTGCATCGCAGGCAAGCACGCTTGGGAGGCCATGTTCCCTTTCACCTACCCGCAATTCAGGCGCATTTGGCAGGATGCGACTCAGGCCTTGGGGGTCACCCAGATTTTCGCCATTCACGGGCTGCGGCCGGGGGTGCCACTCATGATTTCCTTGACGGTCGCAGCCTGGGGGACATCCAGGGTCGGGGGCGCTGGCTTAGCAGCTCCACGGTTGCCCATTATGTGGGCTTGCACCGCAGTTTGGAGGTGGAGCTTCCTGAGGTTCTTCTTCGGGCCATGGCCGCCTGCCCCCCCCGGGCCTGGCGGGCTATTTTGTAATTGCCCTCCACCTAGTTTGGTTGTTGGTTTCTACTTATGATAGGTTCTTTGCCCCTGGCAAGGATCGCCAGAGAGGGATGTAAGGGTAAGGCTAGCTTTTGACAAGCAATAAGTGTTCCCCTGAGCATCGGCGGCCGGGATGTGGCCTGCCTTTTGTATGTGCTCCACTCATTGTTCTAGTACAGAGTCTGGTTACCCTGGAGTTCCACGGTTAATTGAATCGTGGTTCTCTAAACATAGTTTCTTTATAGTGAGATGGATGGGTAGCCACTATAGCTAGGTTATAGGATGCCCGTGACATACCTTTTGACTTTTTTGCGTGTCACTCTTCTGTCTCTCACGCAATATGTGACCCAATGGCCCCGGCAGCCTTACGTAAGC